>JAOSBK010032510.1:0-11131 GCA_027568895.1 Erythroxylum shatona | reverse complement strand
GAATATCATAAAAGAATAAGTAAAATTAGTAAGTAAAAATTTGGGATGAAAAGTATAAAAATTAAGAAAATGCATAGTGTAATGTGTTTCTTATAAATGTATAAAATATATAAACTAAATTTAAAAACTCAAAAAAAGTGTAAAATAAATAAATATTATGTAATTTAAAATTTTGTGATAATATTATTAATATTTAAAAATTTGAATGTATAATAAGAAAAGAATTATGATAGAATTATTCAAAATATATAAATATGAGTATAAAAATGAACTGGTAAGTTTAGTTAGTAAAAATATGGAATGAAAAAGAGCAGGAGATAAAATATGATCATTCAATTTATACAAAACTTAGGTTGAATACAAAACTTAAGAATATATATGTTTTGTTATAAATTAAATATTTTAGTTATTTTTTCATTATATAATTTAAATATTCTTAAAACATAGTTAATTAATTTATTTTGATATAATTAATAGATATCAGATTATAATAAATTAATTTAGTTATTAACAATAATAATTGATATATAATTAATTAATTGATGTATTAAAATATAATTAATTAATTAAGTAGTAAATATTAATATTTAGTATATATGTTATTGCATATATATATATATATATAAGTCATAGCCCTGACAATGTTTTATATATAATAATAGTCACAAACGTGACTCCGATATTATCATATTAAAAATACATAAGTTAGAATATTAGAAATGAATGGGTAAATTTAGTTATTAAAAATTTGGGATGAAAAATTTAAAAATTAGGGAAATGTATAGAGTGACTAAATTTTCATTTCATAAATTTAATGTAGTTAAATCATGGTTAATAAATTGATTTTGATATAGTTAATAGTATTTATGATATAATAAATTAATTGTTTTATTAAAATAGACTTTATTTATAAATTTATTATTACATTTATTCAGTTATAATAAATAATAATTAATTAATTGATGTTTGAAAATATAATTAATCGATTAAATGGTAAATATTAACATTTATTATATATGCTACCGCATTATTAATTACTATTAATTATCATACAGTACTATTGAGTATATATAAATCTAATTAGTCACCCCTGTGAGTTAATAGTCACAGGTGTGATGCAATAAATATGATTTTATAACATTTTTTATTAAATAAGTAATTAATTAATCAGAATGTTTTTAATTAGCTGATTAATCATTACATAATCGATTGACTAATTAATTATAATATATTTAACATACATAAAAATTAATTTTTTATTAAAATATAATTAATTAATTAACTGTGAATAATAATGACAGAATAATTTCTAATTCCTACTATTAATTAAGATGATTTTTATTACATGACAAATTATGAAAGGGAAAGACAATGATAAGAAGATAAAGAGAAAAAACAAAAGAATTTAAGAAGGTTTTATGTCACGTGACATCTTCGATGTCCTTTTTCCTTCTTTACGGGTGTGAGTTAACAAGTCACACCCGTGACACTTCTTGACATGTTAGCTCCCCTGTGACACGTTCTTAACTTTGAACTATACAAATAAAATAAATGAGCAAAGAATTAATCAGTTTCTTATATAATTAGTAAATAAAATTCTTTAATTAATTAAATAAACTTCATGTAATTCTTTGTAATTAAAATTTAAATTAATCAATCATCTTATTAAGTTAAGTTTAATTAATGAAATAGTTAATAATTTCGTAATTAATGGACATTATTATTATCAGGACCTAAACCAAATTTAGCTAATTAGTTAATTAACTAATTATATTTTAAATAAGTAATTATTTTTTATTATTGAATATTATTAATTCTCGTTAACAATGTTCTTGCAAAGAAAAAAAGAAGAAAGAGAAGACAAAATTAGAAGAAGAAAGAGAAGACATCATTCCAGTGGGAGATTGACTTTGATGCTATAAATGTAATTGTTGATAAAGAGGATGGTGCGAAGGAGAAGAAGATAATGAAAGAGAGACAACACTTAATATAAGTGTATTGTGAATGTTTAATTTGTGAATAGAGTATTTATGTTTAATTGATAGCGTTAAGGTTTTAGTTGAATGTTTAACAAATTGATCGGTGACTGATGATCCGTATTGTTAATGTTTAATTCGTGAGTTTAAACTTTTGATTCTTGAATAGTTTTAATTTATTATATGATTGTAGGTTTTGATGTTTACATAGTATTTATGTTTTTGTCATCGAATTTTAGTTAAATGTTTATGTTAGTTGATAGCTTAACATCACCAATCACAGGTGTGACTTATTTATCAGTTATTGGAGTTGATAGTCACGTCCGTTACTGGTGAGTGTTGTGAATGCTTAATTTGTGAGTAGAAATTTTTGATTCTTGAATAGTTTGACTATGAATGTAGGTTTTGATGTCTATGTTTTAGCCTCTTTATGTTGTTGTGTTGTGTTGTTATGTTATCTATCAGTCACTTATGTTGGGTTGTTGTTGTGTTATCATTGGTTACGGTTGTGACAATGTTAAAGTTATGATAGAGATTGAAGTTAAGATAAAGATTGAAGCTCAGAAATTTTTTTTCAATTTGTTGTATATATTTAATAAAGTTTTATTTATTTCTTAAATAACATGTAATATTAAGAGTAGTAGTGTAATATTAAGAGTAGCAGTAAAATGAGAATAAGTTAACCAAGTTTATATTTAGAGTTTAGGTTTATATTTAGAATTTGACATGATGTTCTATTTACAATAATTTATTTCACAAAAATCTGATAAAAATGAAAACACAACAGAAAACAAGAAATGTTAAAAAAAGAGATAATAAACATAAAGCAAAGAAAAAGTTTTCTTTTGAATAATTACTTTATGAATTTGCATGAGTTTAATAAAGATAAATAATTTAGGATTTTATAAATAGATAAAATACAAGAGTCACGAGTGTGACTTTTTTAAGTCACACCTGTGACTACAAATCCGCAGTCATGAGTGCTCGTGATTGAAAACTTTTAAATAAATCTCTCTCTATATATATTATATAATATAATAATTTTATTATATATAACATTGTCACGACTGTGATAACATAAGTCACATCCGTGACAATGTACACACACACATATGTATATATAGTATAATAATTAACAATTAATAATGCAGTAACATATATACTAAATATTAATATTAACTACTTAATAAATTAATTATATTTTAATAAATCAATTAATTAATTATATATCAATTATTATTTAAATTATAGAATGAAAAATAATCACTCTATAATTACTTAACTAATCAATCTATTAATTATGATTTAATTAGTAAATTAATTATATATAAGTTAATACTAATAATTAATATTTTAATTAATTATATATCAATTACACTTAATTAAAAATATATTAATACTAATAATTAATATTTTAATTAAAAAAGTGATAAATTTATATAGTAGAATAACATCATAGTCACATTTGTTGAAATAATTTTAAATTTTAAATAAATCTTAAATAAATTTTTTTCTTAATTTAATTTAATTACTCATTATTTTTCAGTTTGAAAAATAGTAACTTAATTATAATTAAAAAGAAAAAAAATATTGGTGACTTAAAAAGTTTAAATAAATCCTACAAAATTCATTCACCTGTGTGACTTTTTAAGTCACACTCGTGACTGAGTTAATTAAAATTAAATTAAGTAATTAATTAAAAGCTTCGAGAAATGTGTCGAAGATTCGAAGCTTCTTAGGATTGGCTGAGTATTACTGAAGATTTGTCGAGGAGTTTTGGAACACCCTATTACTTATGGGAAGGTTAGAATAATAAATATGAGTGAACAATGAGACTTCAAAAATGTTGTGCATGCTGATGCATAATGTGACAAACACATATATGTGAATAGGGAAGTTGTTGCACTTGAAAATAATTGTATATGCATTCATGAATAATTCCGGGTATAATTAGATTGAGTTGTGATTTTTGACTAATTTGAAAATTTTGAAGTTAATTATGTTGAAAATTCTATTGGACAGTAAGGGTGTTGTATTTGTGAATTTTGGTGAATGTAGGCATAGATTTTGGAAAATTATACAAAATAGGAAAAAGGTATCAAATGAAGACTTGGAGATAGTTGGATTGTAAAGATGAAAGTTTAAGGGAGTTAGTTTCAAAAGAAACTAAGTTAGAGTTTAGATGTGAGAGAAGTGACAAATGTCACTTAGGCTTGGTACTTTGCTAGAAGTAGGTCACTGTTTTCTGAAAGTTAAAAGGTTAAGTTATATGTCTAAGTTCATCCTTCATCGGGATCATCTCCATATTTTCTTCTCGTCCACAGAGTTTTCCCTCTAACACCTTCTAAGTGATTTCTCTGTTTTTCCTTTCCTTCACCAACCTCACTTTGCTATTCGTGTCTTCTACCCTAAAAAAACCATAAGCTAGTCATTATCTTCAGTGAAGTAAGTAAATTATATAAAGTTTAGGGCTTTAAGATGTTGGAGTTTTCAACAAGTAAGTAGTGAATAAATCCTTTAGAGTTGGTGATTTATGAAAGAAAGTTGATGAGTTACTGTCATCTACATGGAAAGTGACATTTAAGTGTATATTCATAAATACTGGGTGGTTGGGAGGAAATAAATTTGGTTATAGTGCTAAATTAGTTTTTAAAAGATTTTTAGTGATTTGGTGATATAAAAGTGAAGTTGGAGTTGAAATAGCTTGATTTGAAATTTCAGTAACACTTGTGTACCAATCTTCCTTTTCATCTTCCCAACAGTATATCGTATAAAACTATGGACATCTGAGCTGAAAGTCAGGGTCCTTATAAGGGAAGATGTTCAAAAGTGAAATTTACTTCTGCTATCTTTCTTTGTTTTGCTTATTCTATGATGATGTCATCTTCTTCTGTGTGACGTCATCTTTTTCTATGTTTTGTTCCTTTTGAGTTTCGCTCCTTTTGTGTTACTATTCATGAACTCCTTCTGTGTTATTGTTCATGAACTCCTTCTGTGTTATGAACTCTTTCTGTGTTATTGTTCATGAACTCCTTCTGTGTTTTGGTTCCTTCTGAGTTTCGCTTCTTCCTAGTTTCATTCCTTCTGTGTTTTATTCTATCTGTGTTTTGGTTCCTTTTGAGTTTCACTTCTTCTGAGTTTTATTCCTTCTGTGTTTTATTCCTTTTGTGTTTTGATTCCTTCTGAGTTTCGCTTCTTCTGTGTTTTATTCCTTATGTGTTTTGGTTCCTTCTGAGTTTCGTTTCTTTTGAGTTTTATTCCTTATGTGTTTTTTTCCTTCTGTGTTTTGGTTCCTTCTGAGTTTTGCTTCTTCTGAGTTTTATTCCTTTTGTGTTTTGGTTCCTTCTGAGTTTCACGTCTTTTGAGTTTTATTCCTTTTGTGTTTTGGTTCCTTCTGAGTTTCGTTTCTTCTAAGTTTCATTGCTTCTGTGTTTTGGCTCCTTATGAGTTTCGTTTCTTCTGAGTTTTATTCCTTCTGTGTTATATTCCTTCTGTGTTTTGGTTCCTTCTGAGTTTCGCTTCTTCTGAGTTTTATTCCTTCTGTGTTCTGGTTCCTTTTGGGTTTTACTTCTTATGAGTTTTGCTTCTTCTGTTTTTCTTCGCCTGGCCATAACTTCTTCTCTAGAAACCCAAATGAATTGATTCTTGAGCCATGGGACTCGTAGCACATTTCCCTACATCTCTACCTAAAAATCTTAGCCATCTAAAATGAATTAAGAAAGATTGAGTGAGAAATGTGGAACAGGTACAGTGAGTGTGTTCTTACATTATATGAACTAGGGTTATTCCACTGAACAAACTTCAGTTTTTTGGATTATATCTGGATCTATAGGATTCCAAATGAGAAATGAAGTGTGATTTCAATAGTTTTAGCAAGGCCTAAACCTAGATATGAATCATACTTAGACGAGTTTTGATATGAGACCAATTATGTGATGATATTGATGGAAATACCCCGGGATTGTCATGAATATGCATGGTACATAAGTTATTTCATACATGTGCGTCATTGAATACTTATGATTAAAGAGATTGTGATATTGTGTATATTATTTGTTATAGAGGAGCAGCTGGAACGTCAACCTTCAGATGTTGTCGGATCTTCTAGACATTAGCTTTGGGAGAAACTTGTGAGTCAACCTAGATGAATTCCTATGATTGATTTACTTTGAATTTATTGATTTGTTTAGCTTCCAATTATGAATTGTTTATGATTTGATTTGAATTCCGGACTTAAAGTCCAAGGAGTTTGTTGCATGGATATAAGTATTGGAAGTTCTTTGATTCGATGTGAAATATTGTATGATATATATGAATTCTCAGTGAAAGTTGAATGCCAGACTTAGGTCCGATGATAATGACTTCTGTTTTAAACAACACATGTGATTGTCTGATATGGCTTAATCAATAATTGATGTATTTCATAAAACGCATGCTCAGATAAAGGCATTGTGACTTGAGTAGCCATTTTGAACCGCTTACGTAGAGCTTTGCTCTGTGATTTCTGATTTTGCATGTAAAGCTATGCTCTGTGATTCTATTCTGACTGAGCCCTATAGGCCAGTATTTGTATAAGTATGTGTTAAGCACTCGGACATAACAATAAGAATGAATGTGATTCTCATGCATATAAAGTTAGAAGACTAAATTTCTTTGAATGATATGCAAAGCGAAAATGAGTGATAAATTGATATGAGCTGTTTGCTATATTGAACTGTGTGGTCATATAAGATACCATGTTATGTGAATATCAGGAATATTAATATGATCTGAATGACTATCTATGAAATATGTGGTATGTGTCTATAATCCGGTGAACTCATCAATCATGGTTCATTCATTGAGTTCGCAAAACTCACCAAAATTGCAATGTTGTCTTTTCAGGACCGAGAGACGACTTTAGCTACTGAGAGGCTCCACTACCGTATAGATTGTGTTTTAACAAGAGTAACCTGGCTCAAAGGTCAGTTAGCTGGGATTTTTCGATGGCTTAGATAGGTTGTCATATTTTCCTCTTTCATGTAGTACTTTTGTACTAGGTTTTGTTAATGTACATATAGAAAAGGTTATAAGACACAATGTAGACTTTTGATTTGAGAAATGAAATGAGGAAAAAATTGGCTTTAAAAATATTGTGTTTTTCTATTGATGCTTTAGAAGTGATAAATGATACGATGTCATTTGAAGTGAGTGTAGTGATCGAATGTAGCGTGCCCTTATCCTAGGGTATAAACCAAAATGACCTCCGAGTATCCCGGTGCGTATCCTGGGGTAAAGGGCGCGACATTTAGGTGGTATCAAAGCATGGTTAGCATCTGTTAGGACATATAGGAATATTAAGCATGAATTGTTATGAAAAATACAGATAATGATTGAAATTATTGTTTGCTATAGGTCATCCGCTCTAGGTGATCAGATTGATCAACCAGCTGACCAAGGATCAGTAGGAGCCAGTAGAGAGTCCTCGGTACCTCAATTTGAGGAGATGCTTCCTAGAGTTCCCAAGAGAAGGGAGAGGAGGTATGATAGGCTACGGAAGCAGGGAGTTGTGGACTTTTATGACAGCACAGACCCTGTTGAGATCGAAGGATGGCTAGAGAGGATAGAGAGGCTATTCGATCAAATGGACTGCGAGCCTGATGAGAGGTTCGATTATACAATGTCTTTACTACGGGGCCCAGCTTATCAGTGGTGGAAGATTGTACCAGGCAGTATCACCAGGCCTTGTCAATTGAAGTGGGAAGACTTTTTGAGAGTCTTCAGAGACAACTATATGCCTAAGATCTATCTGGATATAAAGATGCAGGAGTTCTTAGAATTGAAGCAAGGCAGGATGTTAGTGGATGAGTATGAGGTCCGGTTTAATGAATTGATGGGTTATGCTACTACTATGATCCCTACAGAAGAAGACAAGTGTAGAAGATTTGAGAATGGACTAAATATGGAGATCAGAATAAGGTTGACGCAGTCAGATATGGATACTTTTACTTAGTTGAGAGCTGCTTCAATTAGAATTGAGCAGCTGATGAAGGAAAAACAAGTTGAGATTGGGTAAGGATCCAGAGGAAAGAGGCCTAGTGAGAGTCAGGGCAGTTCTGGCGGGAGATTCAATAAGTGCCATAATAGAGCATTCAGATCATCAGGTAGATCCAGGCAGTCAGGATTTGGGCAGAGGGGCAGGTTGTCACAGACTGGCAGTGAGAGAGGCTCAGCTTAGAATCAGTTTCCAGTTTGTGAGTATTGTGAGAGGAGGCATGGTGGTGAGTGTTGGAGATCGACTGGAGATTTATTTAAATGCGGCTCCATGGACCACCAGCTCAGAGATTGCCCAGATATGTTGGGAATTCAGTCTGTTGTCAGTGGGTGATCTAAAAGTAATACGACAGTCCAGCGGAGCAGAGGTGGTGGATCTGGACAGAGAGGCCGAGGTAGAGGCAGAGGGAGATCTGAGAGTTCTTCCATGAGGGCTGAGGGATAGGGCAGCCGACTGCAGTCCCAGACCAGGGTCTATGCTATGACCAAGCAGGTGGCCCAAGACTCACCAGATGTAGTAGCAGGTGCGCTTCTTGTTTTTGACCTTAAGGATTTTGCATTGCTAGATCTAGGATTCACACACTTCTTTATAGCACCACATTTGGCATGTAGACTGCATTGTGATAGGGAATTGTTACAACATGGGCTAGAGGTGAGTACACCTCTAGATAGTACTACTGTCTTAGGAGAGGTCTGCAAGAGGTGCTCGATTAAGATTGATCAAGCAGAGTTGACGGTATACCTAATTGTATTACAGTTAAGAGAGATAGATATGATCCTAGGCATGGATTGGCTTATTACCCATAGGGCCATCATAAACTGCTATACTAAGGAGGTAGTACTGGAATCTCCTGGTCAACTAAGGGCAGTGTTTAGGGGAGATATTAATGCAATGCCAGCTAGGATGATATCCTTCATGAGTGCATTGAGGCTGATGCAGGGAGGATGTGAGGTTAATCTAACCCACATCATTGATACTAGAGCTGAGTAGAGTATACAGGACATTCCCATGATTAGGGAGTTTCTGGATGTTTTTCTCGAGGAGTTACCTGGTTTACTAACAGATCTGAGTGTAGTGATCGAACGTAACATGCCCTTATCCTAAGGTATGTGCCAGAATGACCTCCGGGCATCCCGATGCATATCCTGGGGTATGGGGGCACGATAGTTAGGGTGATGTTTGAGGATATAAACATAAGAATGGATTGTCGTATATCTATTGATCAGATAGAAAATTTTTGAGATGGTATAAGAATGAAGATGAACTGATGATGGCTAATGAGAGTTCATTGAAATAACCCTACAGGATAATACGCTCACGTTTTATGACTCCTGAGTTGGACTCTGGAAATAGGGTCCAACAAAAAATTTTATCACTTGTTGCTACCAATATAATTGACACAGAAGTTTACCACTCCTGGTAGCTAAAAATCATTCAACATTTAGTTCCTTAGCCTAATTTTACACTTCTCAAAGGTACTCTGATTTTATTTGTATATTCTTAATTAGTTAAAATTTTCCTAACTTTTATTTATTTACAGACTTTGAAATCTTGAATGCTAAAACAAATAAAAAAGTTAGCCTTCCTCTAAAAAAGAATTGGCTCCTAATTTTTCCCTAGAAAAAACTTAAAGAGAAATTGCTAGCAACTTTTAGTTCCAAAAAAGCTAAAACCCTAATTTTAAAAGCTTCTACAAAGAAGTCCACTCACTCCCCCTCCAAATTATTCAAAGAAAATTTAAGCAACGAGTCCTTTACCACAGACACTCTTACTTTAGAAAGAACTTACTCTATTCTTTAGAAGGTTGTAAAAGAATTCAAAAATGGTATGAATTGTCCTTTTATTAATTTTTGCTTCATTTCCGTTATGAAGTTGTACTCTTCTATCTCCTTTCTACATATCCTATAATATCAAACCTCCTGGCTCCTTCTTTTCCTTTAGAATTGAAATCTGAAAAGATCAAGGTTTCTTTTAACCCTAAGGCCACTGAGATTTCTTCATTAGAGGTGAGACAAGAATTCCTTTATTCTACACATTGATACATTAGTTTGTTAATGAATTCTTTTGTAATTTATAGACAAAGGATTTTTGGTCCACAATGACGACCTTAAAAGAAGTCTTTAACCTAAGTTTCTTAGATCTTTCTCCTAACCTTGCTTCTAGTCTCACATTAAATATCAACTCACAAGAGTTATGAAAAGTCAAAGAACCTTTGAGATTCACCATACATTAGGAGTTATAATTCTTGAATAAAATTTAGCATAGTTCTTTTCTAAGTATATTGTCATATGTTGGTTTTATAACTCAGTCATTCGCTGTTGGGACCCGATTTCAGAACCGGACCCCAACCAGAAAAAACGGAACACCGAAACGAAAACGAAAGGAAAATCGAATTCTTAATGACAATTGAAAACAAAGCGGAAGCAATCGAAGGAAAATTGAATCATAAAGCGAAAGAATCCGAAGCGGAAAACAAAAATCGCTATTACAAAATGCGCAAACAAAAAGAAGCAAACAAACGGATCAATCACACTGAAAGCCAAATTCCGACATCCGAGAACGTATACTGTTGAAACAAACAAACGTGTCGCGTTGGAAACCTTAAGACTATCCGGTCTAAACCAATCTAAAACCGGTATAAATTTTTTTTTTCTCTTTCATCTTATTCATTTTTATTCAATCTCATACCAAGCAATTTAATTTCCCAATTTGGAAAAATCATCCTCAAACAAAACTAAATTTATAAGATTCGTCTTATACAATTATACATATCCCATAATTCATCTTTTAAACATCTTATTTTTCTTTTGCCATAAATCTCACACATGACAATCAAACCATACACAAAAATCACTTCAATATCTCAATTCCAGCAACACAATTCATTGAATCTCCTGTCTGGAATCCCAACATAATCAAACACATTCATTTACCTATAACACTTCAATAATTCTCAATCACTAATCAGTATCATCGGACCTCCCGTCCGGAATCCATATCACAATCAATCCCATTCATATAAAGTCACATTCATATATCATAACCATACACAAATTTATATCTCAATTCCATACATAAATTCATAATTCATATACATCATGAAATAAATGCTTACAAACCA
>JAOSBK010032509.1:0-11133 GCA_027568895.1 Erythroxylum shatona | reverse complement strand
ACACCACAAAACACCAGCTCACGACTCTCCTAGTTACTCACAAAACCCAGCTACTTCACATTAAACCAGACACACACTTCACACACTTACACAACTCCACTCACGCACTCACCTATTTACTCACGTCTCACTCTTCGCACACTCACATATGCTTACTGGTCTGCTCCTTCCTTGCTTCACTAGCTCCCAGATCTGCTCAACTCTCAAGTCACACTCTCTTCACAAACTCAACTGCACTTCACGTTATCCACCAGCTACCTTTCACATTAAACAGCACACTCACAAACACACACTTCACTTCTCCTCACTACTCACAACACACAAGTCACATAACACCACTTGCGCTGCTTTTTATTTTTCCAGCACACCCTCACATAAATCACACACTACACACTCCTAGTTACTCACAGCCAACAACGCACAAGGCACTCCAAGACAGCACAACAACACAGCCCCTGCACTATTTTCCAGCACACCCACTCACACACAAGTCACAGACAGCACACCACCTCTTGTTTATTATGTGATCTCCAAGCCAAGCTCACGTCTCACCTCACACACTCACACAAAGCACACAGCCAACACTCATGTAAATCACTACTTGCACCCCTCTACCCACAACAGCATAGCTCCTTTTATTTTATATTTTGTCTAGCCTTCACGCACCAAGACAACACAATACACTCCACCAAGATAGCTGCTGCCTATATTTCGTTTAAAGCCCCTCTCTTTATTTTTTTTTCAAGCCAACACACCACTCCTACACAAGCCAACAACGTCTCCAGCTTGCTTCTTTTTCTGTTTCAAGCCATAAGACCACCTCAGTCCACATGCACATACCAACCATGTCTCCCTCCATGCCTTTGCTGCCCAACATGTTTTCTTTTTATTCTCCAGTCATCGCTACTTCATAGACCATTACACCTCCATCATCTGGAGTGTTTGCTGCATTTCTTTGAGGAATAGAATTTTTCTTATTCAGATTCCAACTATCCTTCTTCAGGTGGCCTTTCTTGCCACAATTGTAGCACTTAAAATTCTTCTTACTCCTGGATTTTGATATACCATGATTACGACTCCCACTTGAGCCACATTCTATTGATCTTCCTCTCGTCATCGCCAAAGCCTCTGCTTGTTGCGAATTTACCAACTTGTCTTCCTTACTTTTGCATTGACTCTCTTCTTCCAGAATAACTGCTACAATATTGTCGAAGACTAGAGTGTCTGTGTTGTTTGTTAAATTAATGACGAGTTGATCATATAAATCTGGTAGATTTTGGAGTAGAAGTTTCGCATCTTCACTTAATTTCTATTACGTGTCCCAATGAAGTAAGTTGGGAAAATAAAGTATTTAAAGTATTTAAGTGTTCCGTCATTGAAGTGGATTCCACTATGCATAAAGTGTATAGTTTTCATCACTTCAAAAAAATTTTGTTGTGGAGTGAATTGGCCTCATATAATTTTGTGAGGTGATCCCATATTTCCTTCGTAATTTTCTTTTCCTCTATGCTGGATAATACTCTATCAGCTACAACCCCAGTTGTCCACATGAAGCACTCAACTATCATATCTCTTGCAAAGGGTAGTTTTTCTTTAAACCCCGAGACCACCTTAAGAAAAGTAAACAAAATCTTTTGAGAAGTTAATTATTTTAATTTTGTTAGGATGTTCAGTAAGAATTCTATATTGGAAAGAGATGTAACTAGTGAAGGACATATAAATAGAAATAGCTCATAAACTTAATGCTTTAAGGTTTTGGGTTGAAGTGTGGTGTCAAAGCTAATGAGTATATTTTCTCACTAGGCCTATGATGAAGATCTCTCATGTAAATGAGGTAATCAAAATGAAGGGTTAGTGATTGTTTGTCTCCGACAACTGATATCGTCTACTATGCATGAACCTTCATACATGGCCAAGTAGTCTCCAGTGGGCATATGATAAGTTGTTATTTTTCTTCTAACTTTGCATATAAATCTTTTAATGTTCTTAAGACTTGATGAAAGATATTGGAAAAAATGATGATGTTGAATTCTTTTGCTCTTTCTAAATTCTTATAAGAATATTCAAATAAATATTAAGATATAGACAACTAATATTCTTGTCTTTATAACTTCTTTTTTAAGTCATACCTTTATAAGTCATTTTACACATAAACAATTAATTTTATCAAACATCATTAAATAAATTGTTGATGTTATCTACTGGTCAAATCAACTATATTAATCTACCATTAGCTCATAGAATCAGTTAACAGCTAATGCAATCTGTTGATTGCAAAAAATATCTTATGCGAGTCTTATAATTTTATGATGTCAGTTTAATGAGTGCTGATAGAATCAGCTATCAACTAATGCAATTCGCAGATTGCCAAAAATATCTTATTCGAGTCTTATAATTTTATGACATCAGTTTAACAAGTTACATACCATCTTCTGTTAACTTAAATAGCATGAGCTCAAGAAATATGACATCCTAAAATCGATCCAATGTTACACGCATAAAACTGGAGCATTTGAACCAGAATCACGAGCACATATACGAAACTTGATTGGTGAAATATGGAAGAACATGAATAGTGATGGAGCAGCTGATGCTTCACTTTCAAGAAAAATTTTAGAATTATTATGAACATGACAGGAGCAACACAATTTTACCAACTCGGAGATGGATTTGGAGTTGACGATCTTGAGATCAAGAATCGTATATTGGCAATACTTGTTCATCACCCTGCATTTTAGTGACATTTTCACTAGATGTTATTGATGATGTTGTTTAAATTTAAATTAGTCATTAAATATAAAAAACAAAATAATTAAGAATAAATATATAAAATTATTTTAAATTAAATTTCGTATTATTTTGAGTTGAAGGGAGCAATATTTAGTGGGCTAAACACAAACTATAATTTTATTATAGTGCAAATTTTACAAGAGTAAAAATACAAGGACACTAACTCATAATTTTCTTCACCAACACCTACTCTGGCACTCACTCTTTCATATCTAATTCTTGGAGACACACACTTCAAATGAACATACATATCCTATTTATAATAGCTATTGTCGACATAATAGATAGTTCTAGTAATTTTTAATTTAATGAAACAGCTAGCAATTGATCAATTCCGTATACAAGTTTAGTTCTTCTAGCTCATCAAAAATGTCCAGTTGGCTTGCAACTTGCCTAAGCCGTGAACAACTTGATCTTTCTAGCTAGCATATGAGTTTCCAGCTGGCTCTAATTTGATGAAGTTTCCAGGATACCACGTAATCGGTGTTGTAATTTAACACTCCCCCTCAACACTTTGCTTCATCCTTGTCATGATTCCAAGTTTTATTCGAAATACTATAAATTTACTTCCATTGAGCCCTTTGGTAAATATATCTGTGACTTGATCTTTTGTATTAATTTTCTCCAATTTGATTTCTTCCTGATGTACCTTTTCTCATACATAATGACAGTGTACTTCCACATACTTCGTTCTTGCTTGGAACACCAGATTTTCAGCTAAACGGATTGCTGACTGATTATCACAATATAATAACACTGCATAGTTTGTAAATTGATGGAGATCGTTCATCAATTGTATAAGCCAAGTACTCTCCTGAGTTGCTGCCGCTGTTGCACTATATTCTACTTCAGTAGTTGACAACGAAATTGTTGGTTGTCTTTTTCTACACCAAGAAACTTCTCCTGAACCAAGATTAAATACATATCCTGTTGTTGATCGACGTGTGTCATGATCGCTAGCATAATCAGCATCATAATAGACAATAACTCTGCATTCACTACCTTTCTTGTATAGTATACCATGATCGAGTGCGCCTTTCATGTACCTAAGAATTCTTCGACTGCTTCCAAATGTGACTTCTTTGGATTCTGCATGAATCTACTAACTATGCCTACTGCATAGGAAATATCTGGTCGAGACAAAGTTAAGTAGATTAAACTGCTGACCAATTGTTGATATATAGTCGTATCTTCAAGTTCTTTCCCTTCTGCTGATCATAATCTAGCATTCGCCTCCATTGGTGTTGATATAGGCTTACAGTTAAACATTCCAAGTTTCTGCAATAAATCCGAGGCATACTTTTGTTGACACAGAAAGAGACCTTATTTTGTATGATCCACTTCTAGTCCGAGGAAATGTTTACGCTCTCCTAGTTCTTTCATCTAGAAGTGAACTGATAAATTCTTCTTCGTACCATACAAATCCTTTCTTAACTTACCATATAAGGCCTTTCTTAACTTACACATGTATTACGGGTAAGTCTTGCTCTTGAACCCACGAGACTAATCCTTGTAAATTTACCAATCTAATTCTCCATATAAAAAAGCATTCTTTACATCCATCTGCCATAGCTTCCAAGACTTGCTAGCTGCTAACACTAGCAGAACACGAATAGTGATAAGCTTTACCATAGGATTGAATGTTTCATCATAATCTAGTCCATACTACTATGAAAAACCTCGAGCAACAATCGAGCTTTATATCTCTCAATTGATCCATTTGGGCAAGTCTTCAGCTTATAAACCCATTTGTAAGATATGGGTTTTACATCCTTGGGATTAGTCACCAAATCCTAAGTTTGTTTATGTATAAGAGCATGGATATTGTCTTCCATCACCTTCTGCCAATTATCATTAAGATGCCTCCTCAAAAGACTCTGGTTCTTGAACATGATATTCTTCAGTTTATGCCACATTCACATATCTTGGATTTGGTTTTCTTTGTCTACTCGATTGTCGCAGTTGTTGTTCTGTTGATACTTCTTCCTGTATATGTTCCTCTTCTGAACTTAAGTGATGCACACCTGTCTACCAAGGATTTTCTTTCTCTTTCTTTTTTTTGGGTTAGGTTCTTTTTATAAACTTTATTCTTCTTCTGTAGCCTCACCAAACTTTTCCTAATGCTTCTCCTTAATTTCTTTAGAGTCAGGCAATTTTATTTGTTGCGAAGATCACCATAATGATGCTTCATCAAAGACAACATTTCTAGAAACATAGCACCGATTGGTTGTAGGATCGCAACACCTCCATCCTTTCTGTTTGCTATCGTAGCCGACAAATATACATTTAATTACCTTCTTGTCAAATTTACTACAAACATGGTCTGCTATAAACACATAATATACATAGCCAAATACACAAAAATGACTCACAGTGGGTTTTAGGTGCCATAGCTTTTGAAATGGAGAAATCAATCCAAGCCTTGATTGAGGTAGCCGATTGATTATATGAGCAGCTGTCTTTATGCACTCTGCCCATAATCGACCAGGAACATTCTTAACATGTATCATGCTTTTGTAGGTTTCTGTAAGATGTCGATTCTTTCTTTTTGCTACACCATTTGGCTGAGGAGTCCCAGGGCAAGTTAGTTGTATCTTGTGCTTTCATAAGAGCTTAGAGAATTCTTCCGAAGTATATTCTCCTCCATTATCTGTACGTAAGCCTCATACTTTCTTACCAATCTCATTTTCAACTTTTTCTTTGAACTCCACAAATTTTCCTAAAACTTCTGATTTCTCCTTCATGAAGTATACCTAAACATATCTTGAATAATCAACAATAAATGTCACCATATAGCAATTCCCATTGATTGATGGCCATAGTTCAAATACATCTGAATGAACAAGCTCTAATGTTTCTTTATCCTTGAACTTCGACTCCTCATATGGTAGCTGATGTGCTTTACCATATTGGCAACCTGTGCAAATAACATCATCTCGAACATAAAGTTGTGGAAGTCCTTTCATCATCGACTTTCTTATCATCTCCTTTAATTTGTGATAACCGATGTGTGCTAACCGCTCATGCCATAGATCTGTTGTATCATTTTTTTGCGTTTTGTCCACATATGCAGACTCAGCGAACATCACGTAAATGAAGTCAAGATTTTCCCCTTCCATAAATTGTGTGCCAATAATCTTCAGCTTTTGATATACCTTGACATCATTTGGACCAAACACCACAAAATTGCCTGGGGTAGTTAATTATGATATGGACAAGAGATTTTTCTTTATTCCTGGCACATGGTATACACCTTCTAGCTGGACTTCTTTTGAACCATGCTTCGAATTGATTTTAGTTTCACCAATATGGGTGATTGGCAATCTGGCATTATTTGCTGTCACTACCATCCGCTGCCCTCTATACTCCAACAAATTTTGCATCTTCTGTTTATCTCCTGTCATATGGTTAGAGCATCCAGAATCAACGATCCAATTTTTATCATAATCAACTGCAGTCGGCTTACTTGCTATTGACACATCTACATCTTGTGCTACCAGGCTTGTAACAATATTTTCCATGTTAGAACTATCATCCTCTTCTTTTTCAATTGATTCCGCTGCTTCAATTGGATATCCATTATAAACTATAAATTCAAGTGATGCTTGCACATCCCATTCGGTTTCGCTGTTATCCCCATTCTTCGACTTGCTCCAAGTTGCTGCATTTCCTTCTATTAATTTCTTCTTTGACCAACAGTCTCTTACATAGTGTCATTTCTTGGCACAGTTGTAGCTTTCATCTTTTTGGTGTTGATTATTACGTCGACTTCCTTGATTCCGATGTTGTTGAGCTCCCCCTAAACTTGAGCCTCCGTTATTCCATCTCTTTAGTTTGCTTCTATTTTCTTCACTTCGTGCCTTTTTAGTATTCCATCCTCATGGCCTTCTTCTTGCTTTATTACTAAAAAGTAAAGTCTCATCTTCATGCTTTAGAGAAACTCTAGCCATTTGTTTGGCTAGAGTTTCCTAGTTGGATAATAAATTCTCCAGGTCTTCTATAGAGGTTGAACTGGCCAACCTTGAACTGCAATGATGAAGCCCCTATATTCAGGCTTCAATCCATGGATGGTAATTCTTCTCATCCGGTCATCACCAATTTTAGATTGTTGATCCAATTATGAAATTTCACGGCATAACAACTTAACTTTTGTAAAGTACTGGTTGATTGTCATATCAAGCTATCGGATAGACATCAATTCATTTTCCAATAGTTGAAGTGGCATATTGTTTTTCCTTGGAAAACGAGTAGCAAGTATATCCTATGCTTCTTTGGGCATTACGGCACGCTTGATGTGCTCCAGCATCTCCTCCTCAACTAATGCTTTGATGGCGAACAATGCTTTCCCTGTTTTAACATTCCACTTTTGAGTGCGTCAACCTAGTTCTCTAGTGGTGGTGTGGGTTGACTTCCACTAACAATATCCCACAAGTCTTGACCTTGTAGGTACGACTCCATACATATGTGCCACGGACTATAATTTTGATTTTTGAGCTTTCTAATGCTCCCAACGTTGTTTAAATTTGCCATGACGTTGGTATAGCCTTCTTCGTGTGAGTGGTCTCTTTATTGATCCACGATCACCACTTCATAATCCTTGACTGTGAACTAGCAAAGAATTTGCTCTTAGAATCCGAACCTCGATCAGATAACTTGACGATGGTCCTTGACTACCTGCTCTGATACCGTTTGTTAAGTTGGAAGGAGCAATATTTAGTGGATTAAACACAAACTATAATTTTATTATAGTGCAAATTTTTGACAATAACTCATAATTTTCTTCACCAACACCTACTCTAGCACTCACTCTTTCATATCTAATTCTTGGAGACACACACTTCAAATGAACATACATATCCTATTTATAATAACTATTGCCGACATAATAGATAATTCTAGTAATTTTTAATTTAATGAAACAACTAACAATTGATCAATTCCATATACAATTTTAGTACTTCTAGCTCATTAAAAATGTCCAGTTGGCTTGCATCTTGCCTAAGCCATGAACAACTTGATCTTTCATATTTAAGTTTTTCTTCAAATTTCTTATAATTTTGTAATTAATGATGTAAATAAATTTAGAATTTATCTGGTCACAATTATCACATTTATAAAATAAAAATTTTGTTATAAAATATAATGTAATTTTTGACTATATGTAATATCCATCACTGTAAATACTCACTAATACTCGATTACCAATGATCCAACTCCATTTGAATATATGAATACAAGGATCTTATGAAAGTGAAGCAGGCTGAACAAGTAGTTCCAAGAAACGACCCTTAGTTTCACGGTCAACAATGCCAAATCCATCTCCATGTTGGTAGAAACACTGTGCCGTTCTTCCAAGGTTCATACACATTCGAACAAAGTCTCTGGAAAACGAAGTATCGTTTGCTCCGTCTCTGTTCATCTTTTTCCATGTCTCATCGATTAGATAGTGTATCTGTTCACGACTTTCTTCTTCAGAAGCTCCTGTTTCGTGCATGCAGCATTGGATTGATTTCGGAACATCACCTCTTAGTAACTCGTGCTGTTTAAAAACATCCAAAAAGAAAAGAAGATCAAAAACTGTTACAGAAGAACATGTAGAGTATGTTCAGAAACAGAAAATTTTAGGTTTTTCAATACCGAAGATGTTCCAAGATCGTCTGCTAGCCTCAAAATCATTGACGACCATTTGATAACATTAGGGTATCCTTCTTCCTTTAGTGATTCCATAGCCTTGTTTGTGATTGGATTTGCTGTTAGAAAATAAGTTTGGACTAGAAGCACAGGACCGCTTATAGATATCCATGCATTGTCCAAGTACTCTTGCAGTGTCGGCTTATATCCACCGAGATACCACTTGTGCTCCAGTAAGTAAGATTTGCATAAATCTATCCACTAAAAGAAACAGAAAGCCAAATTTAGATACATATACTTATTTCGCTTTGCAAATTAAGACTGATAAAGAAAAAGTTCTCTACTGATTTCTTGAGGTAGTAGGTGATGTCAACTCCATGATCTCGAAGAGAAACGTAAGCCACTTCATTTACGTAATTGACTAGAGCAAAGAAAGTTAGCTTCATGTAATACGGAAGTCCGTTCATCATGTTTATATCCCACCTGAAACCAAACAAAAATATCCCATTTATCGATTCTCTTAAACCCAAATTAGAATTGTTGTTGATTCAGTTTAAACATAGAGTCGGTTACACTAACCTTTCAATGGCAGAGGTGAAGAGCTCAAGTTCATCCAAGGTGCCATATACATCGTAAATGTCATCAATTGTTGTAATGATTTGACCGTGTTTTGTGGTTTGTGTTCTGAAATTACTATACCAAGGCTCCATTGCCATCCCAGTTGTCCACAAGAAGCACTCAGCTATCCTATCTCTTGCAAAGGGTAGTTTTTCTTTAAAGCCCGTGTGAAGAGACCACCTTAAGAAAAGCAAACAGAACCTTTTGAGAAGTTAGTTGTTTCGATTTTACTATGTCGAATGCATAGGAACAGAAGCTTACTCGGATGCTCGTTTCAGATCCTCCCGATGAACTGCCTGAAGCATGTTGTACTCCATTTTCGCAAGCTCGAGAAGCATAGGTTTCATGGATTGTTAAGTCTGGTACACATTCATGTACCACCTGGCCTCCAACCTTGGCGTTCTCGAATGCAATGGGAGCTCCAGGGAATGACTAGCTAACATGGAAATGTAATCACCTTTGTTGTGGTTCACATACTCTTTCAGTTGGTTCTCTGCAAAGTCTCTTGCATCCTCCAAGATGCTCTCACCTTCTTCCATGAGGAACGATGCCTCGTACAGAGTGTTGGATTAAAATGTCTTGTGCAACCTGAATTGTTGAAGATGGTGGAAGAGTTGGCAATGTCAGTGAAAATTAGGAAGAGAAGAAAGCTGAAAGGTAGGTTGAAGGAGGTTAAGTGCAAAAGGAAATTGGAATTGATGATCCTAAGCTTAATTCAACAATGTTTGGATCAAAGCAATGAAGATCAATTTCAGATGAGAGAAATTCAAAGGAAAAGGGAAGATGATGGCAAGATGGAAGCAACAATGAGGAATTGAAAATGTGCAGATTGAAGGAAAGTTAGAAATTGCAGCAAGAAGAAAACCAGAAGAAGAATTGCAGAGTTGGAAAGTAGCAAAATTTAGAAGCAAAATTCCAAGGAAATTAATTAAGTGAAATCAAGTCTTATTAGAGTTAAACAAAACAAGAGTAGCTGGTCCATCCATCAAGCATATCACTCACATGATCTGACAATCAGATTTGCATTGCTGAAGAATCATGTTGCAGCTGGAAAAATTAATTACTGTTCATGTTGTACAAGTTACAGCTTTTGCCAAATGCTGATTTTAGTTACGCTAAAGACAAAGTGAATTGCTTTTGTGTTTTGTCAAATTAGGAAATGTCAGTACTGGACAAGTTTTACTCATTAGTTCAAGTGTTTACCCTTTAGTTCAAAAAAAACCAGATTGTTTTAGAATATGAAAGAGCTGCATATAAAGCTCCTTGTTTTTACTTTCGCTGATGTATGAGTGAAAAACCAGAAACTTTCAATACAAGATCACTTTCCTTCAAGTTTTCAATCTTCTTGGTGTTTTTTTAATTTTCCAGTGTTGCCTTTGATTTTCCAGCAGCTAGTGCTTTAAGTTGAGTAACAATTGCAGAGAAACTTTAGTTTATGTTTTGTTTTGTCCAAAACTTGAACCCAAGTTCCATCGTTGTTTCAAGTTAGAATATCCTCCTTTATTGATCTGATTGACGTCTTTCCCTATCAATTTTACTCCATCAGTAGCAAAGTTCAATTTTAAGCAAGGAATAGTCGAAGTACATTTTACACATTCAGTGTTTGAAACTAAACATTTTACTGTTTCATTAGAATCCATCAGTAGTGCTATTTTCGTTTTTCCTTCTACACACCAAACCATACACTATACATTCTCTGATATAAGAGAGACACAAGCTAGTTTTTGAAGGAGCATCCACCACTCAAATTACAAAGCAGAGGAGATCAAATCTGCAATTGTTGACTGCTGAAGGCTTGCATGAACAGTGCACATGAACAGTGCACCACAAGTGTTTGACATTTTGCTGCAACCAGACTGAAGGCTTGACAGGGCAGCAGCTGAAGCTTCCATCTTCAATCCTTGGAGGAAGCACTTTCAAGACAGAGACAACAATCCCTTCTTTTCCTCACACAGACATGATTTGAAGTTATGTTCACTATCCTTAAAGCTGTTGAAAATCTCTGCGATTTATTACTTATATTAGAATGATGATGATGAGCTCATTGCATATTATATGAAAGATCTCTCATCGTACCTTGTGGCACTACAACAA
>JAOSBK010032508.1:0-11135 GCA_027568895.1 Erythroxylum shatona | reverse complement strand
GAAGATAGGAATTATGACTGATCAGATATAGTTGAAGGTGATGAGACAAATGAGTTGAGATTTGAGAGTTTAATGAAGTCAATTTGGTAGCTGAAAGGTTAAGTTCAGGACATTTCAAGTTTGTGAAATGCAAAATTTCAATTCTTCCATAAGGGAAAAATTCGTTTTCTAAGTTCAAAGGAAAATCTGAATATATAAATATACACACAAGTGAGACGTTACGGAAAAGAAGGTAGGAATTATGACTGATCAGATGTAGTTGAAGGTGATGAGACAAATGAGTTGAGATTTGAGAGTTTAATGAAGTTAATTTAGTAGTTGAAAGGCTAAGCTCAGGACATTCCAAGTTTGCGAAATGCAAAATTTCGAGTCTTCCATAAGAGAAAATTTTGTGTTCTGAATTCAAGGAAAAATATATATTAATCTATATTGAATTAGACAAAGTTGCCATCTAGAAAGTTGTAGCTTAGCTTTCTACCTTTCCAACGGTATATAGTATAAAATTTTTAGATAACGGAGTCAAAAGTTATGATCCTTACAAGTGGAGATGCTCAAGAATATAAGACGCATCGTCTGTTGATGATGTATCATTTGGTGATGACATGACGTTTGGTGAGGACGTGTTGTCCGATGAAGATATATCATCTAGTGAGGACGTATCGTTTGGTGATGACGTGTCATCTATTGAGGACGTATCGTCTGGTGAGGACGGATCGTCTGGTGAGGCATTTGGTAAGGACGCTTCGTCTGGTGAGGACGCTTCGTTTGGTGATGACGTTTCGTCTGGTGAGGACGCTTCATCTGGTGATGACGTCATATCTTCTGGTGCACTATTTATCTTATCCTATCGTCTGGTCCCATTTTTGATCCTGTAGACGATAGATTTTGGCTTTAAGGTCTTCATAAAAGTTGTAGATCTTGAAGTTTTCTTTTGAATCCTCTGAGAATGACCCTAATCTGACATCTCTAATGAAAGTTATGTCAATTGTTTCGAGATAGGTACAATATAATTGAGGACATGAGCATGGTTGATTCTTTTGGCCATAACTTCATCACTCGACCTCCAAATGAAGTGATTCTTAGAGCAATAGATTCCCGACACATTGTCCTATCTCTCAATAAAATTTGTAGCTTTTGGGGTCGATTCGAACAAGTTTTGATTGAAGCAAAGTGAAGGAATCTGTAGGAATAGTATGAATTGGTGTTATTTTACTGAACATACTTCGACATTTTGATTATATCTGAATCTGTAGAGTTCCAACTGAGATGATTTCCGATGTGGAGTAAACTAGAGACGTAGGTTTACAAATTATATGAAGAGGTCGAATTCTAATTCAGCCTCTAAGATGTTCAATATCTAGATAGAAGTTAAGCATAGAATAATTGTTTCAGTATAAGAATGATTCAGAAAATTGGGCCCGATACTTACAGTATCAGAGAAAGAAGATTAATCGAGGATGACTAATGAGGCTTAATTAGAATAACCATACATGATAACAAGTACAAGCATATGTTTCATAACTCCAAATGTTGGGCTCCGGAAGCGGGGTCCAACAATTATGGTATCAAAGCAAGAGTTGGGTTCCAAAATTGGTGCCCAACAGGAATAAGCTAGGTTTTTAGTTACAAAAAGAAGAGATAGAAAAGATCTTGTAAAAATAAAGTGAAGGAAAGAAGGATCTCAATATGACGAGGGTGAGGGTGAGAAGATCGTAAGTAGAGAATAACAAAATGAAGAAGAGAGCATTTAGCCAAAGCAATAAAATGAAGGACCAAATGGTTGTCTTTCATTTAGGCCCTATGTAAGTAAGGTGTGTGGTAAGGCAAGTGACACTTGTCACTTGCCATCTGTCACCACCTTATGGTCTTCACTTAGTCTTTTAAACTACTAGTCTATTTTTTCCCATTTCTAATCCAATTGTCTCCCGACTTTCTATGACACTTGTCATTAAATCTTAATGTCACCTATCAATAATTTCTACTACCATATGATATTTATTTCTACTGCTATTTATCAATTATGTTGCCACTTAAAATTTTTTTCAGTCTAAAAATACCCATAAATATCATAATTTTCCAAAATCTTTACCAAAAATTCTAAATCAATACTTAATTCAGCAGATCAATTTCAAAGACAAAATATTCACTATTCTCATGATAATTATTTAAATATCATTTATATCTCGAAATAAGTCAAATGAGTGCATGAACAGTTATGATAATGTGTGTAATTATGAAATTCACGAGTATGAATGTTATATTATGCATGAATATGAAATACAATTTTCTAAATCTCATTGCTATTTCTCATGTATAGTATTCTAGGGTTCTAACCCTCAGTAAGGAAAGGGATGTTACAGTAGTACCCACAAGTGATTGACAATTCAATTTTTCAAAAAGAAGATTCAATTCATTGATAAGTTAATATCCTTTTACTTAGGAAAGAAAAAAGTTAATCAGTAATTCTTAGAGGTAATAACATGCATGCTTGCTTCTTAAAAGATGACAACACCAACGTCAAGGTGCCATGCAAAACTTTAAAGCTTCAACACTCATAAATCCTCCTTTTTACAATTACTTTATAATTTTTTCTTCATTTTACCATGAGCTCAATTAAAAATAGTATAGCATGAGTGAAAACTTACCTTATTTAATGGTACATTAGGGACGGAAAAGAGTTCGAGCTCGGCCTAGCCTAACTGATTCAACCTTAAGTCATATAATATGGCTCGAATTGACCAGCCTCAGGCTGACTACTAAAGGCAAAATGACTTAATTTAATCTCTTTTTCAAAAAATAATAATTTCAGATGTCTCATTGTCAACCCTAGTACATTCTTGTGATGTGAATTTCTATCAATTCAATTGTTTGTATATAAGATAATCTTTAATTATATTTTTAAGTCTAGTAAATTAACTTGGGTGCCATATCGACTTACCTTACATTTGGAGATAGAATATTAAGCGCACCAACTTGGTGAATGAATTGACGCCACCATTGTGACTAAAATTGTAGAAATGGCAACGAATGGGTTAGGGCGGGTTTTGGCCTATCCAAGCTCGAGACAATGAACCCTAATCCTAACCTACAAAACTCGAGATAGCATGGCCTGAGCTCGGGCCTGACTCTATCCAACTCAAGCCATCAACGTCGTTTTCTTCAAAGTGATGTCATTTTGCTTTATATATATATATATATAGCAATAGACTACAGCAACGATTGGATCATCGATTCAGGGTTTCCAATCCAATCAAATGACCGGGGATAAACAGAAGTTGCTTGGCATGTCGAAGTATAGAGGGGGTCGAGTTGTCATGACGGCCAATAATTCAAGGCTGCCAATCACTCATAAATCGGTAAAGCAATAATTGTTTCACGTTCTAGTTCTCAAAAAGTTCAGTTGCAGAATGTGTACCACGGCCTTATATAACTTACGCCTTAAAAATATATAAACAATGTCATTTTCTTCAAACTGACGTCATTTTGTTTATATAAATAAAGTCGACTTACACAACTTAAGCCTGAGGTCAGCTTAAAGCCTATTGTTTTGTTTATATATTTTAGCATCGAACCAAAACCTGATCAAATTTTTTACGAAATTGCTTTGGCCTAGACAAATTAGGAAAGCCCTTCGCTTTTGGTTCGAAGTGGACCTGGTAAATTTTTTTATGAAATTGCTTTGACCTAGGCAAATTAGGAAAGCCCTCCGCTCTTAATTGAAGGTGGACCCATGATGAAATGTCGTTGAGTTGACCGTAATTTTTTCATATTTTTTTAGAACCTATCAAATTCAACATCTTATGTAGATAATTTTTATTCTTGCAAATGACAAAAGTATCCCCAAACTCCCTGGCCAATGTAATTTAAGAACTGCTATGGAGCCTTGCAAAAAAGTCCCACGACCCACTTCACAGAGCCTCTCCTGAAATTCGTAAACTTTGTTGCTCTGTACTAATGAAAACATTGTATTATGATACTCCCGCTTACCCCTGAGTTTACTTTAGAGACTCTCGATGCCACATCTACCCTCAAAAGCTGAGGACATTATGGTAAATTGATTTGTTTGCATTTCGTAGTTGTGTGTGAAATGGGAAGAAGAAAGGATTTGTTTTTTTTATTTGTTAATTTGATAAAATTTTTATAGACTAATTATTTATTACATTTCAACACCAGAAGAGAAGAAAAATCGCAAAATATCTATGTATAGTGTACACATGTATATATATATATATATATTTATACTTGAAAGTTAGGAGCAGGGTTTTGGGATCCGTTCCATATCGGTCGGTACCAGCCGGACTGTACCGTACTGGCCAGATACTGATACCTAGATCCCAACCTCGATAACGGCTAAAAATACTAGCCGATACTAGGGTTTTCCGCTGGGTACCAGTCGGTACCCAACATATCGAAAAATTCTGGACCATTTCGCAAGTTTTAAAAAGTTGGAGGACTTATTTACAAAAAAAATTAATCTAAAAAATTAATCTCTGTCGCCGGCGTCTGGATCCTCTCACTGTCACTGACGCTTAGTTGCTGTATTCTCCGATTCTCCTCTTCACTCCGGCTGTTCACCCCTTCAACATCGCCTCATCTATGTAGATCTGGCCTCATTTGTTGCAAAGTTCATCGCACCTCTCCTGCTCGCCGCACCACTGTACCTGTTGGGACCCGTTGTCGAAACCCAACTCTTGCGGAAATATCATAACTAATTTTCATCATTTACATTTCAATTCCCTCAAAACAAAGGGTTTTACAAAGCTATAATGGCCTTTCAAGCCACCCACAACATAATCGGAAATCTCAAAATACAACAGTTACATGAACTACAAATTCGTGAAATATGCCTAAAGCCTTGTGTTTTCCAAAACTAACTCAAAATGCAACATAAGCAAATTTTGAGTGATGCCTTGACTCTCTTTCACTCCATCTCTTGCTTATCACCTGGAGGTGGGACAGAAGGGGGTGAGCTTAAAAACTCATGGGTAACAAGTTTATAATGAAGAATAAGAAAAATCATTGAAATGTATCATTTGTCATAGAAAATTTATAAAGCACATAGTTCTCAAATTTTCAACAAATTCACAATTTTAACTCAAAAACATAGTTTGAATATCATCACACCATACTCAATTATGCATTATTCATGAGTATGAAAAAATGCAATGAACAAACAAATGGCTCGAGGGTTCCATGAAACTGAAGTTTACCCCATGAACAGAATGAGTCCACTTTTCGGAGCTCATATGCTACAAGCGGGTACTTGGGAGAAGGCTCTTGTCAACATGCATATAACGAACAGAATGGTTGTTGGCCCTGAAATTTTTTTTGTTATGAATAGGCATGATTTAAATTGATTTCAAGGTTTTGATAAATAAGCTATTTATCAGGAGTGTCTAATTATGTTAAAGTGTGGAAAATATGACAAGGGTTAGTGGAAGTATTAAAGTAGTAGGAGAGTGTAAGGCCAAATTTGGCAAGTCACTTAAGTTTTAAAACCATAAGGTATTAAAGGAAGGGCAAGGTGGACTTTTATAAGTCATTAAGGGTAAGATGGGAAGAAAGAAGTGTTGTTTTCTTCCTTAAAAAGGAGAAAAACGAAAATGAGAGAGGAAAAGTGAAATAACAAAAACCAAAGAGAGAGAGAAAGAGAGATTTAGGTGGTTGAGAGGAAGGAAGAGATTTGAGTTAGGGTTTCATCTTTCCTAAGCTTTCTAGAGAGATTTGGAGGTTTTGCAAGAAGGGAAAAAGGTAGAAAAAATCAAGAGCTTTCTTTTGAACCAAGCATCTCTTCTTTTGGTGAAGATCTAAGGTAAGAACATTTTAATGCTTTAGATATGGGAAGGGTTTTGGTTCCTAAAGCTTAGAAAATGCATAGGTTTAAGTTTTCTAGAACCATCTTATGGAACATACTTTGTGGATCTCCATTTTAGCAACCCTATTGAAGTTGGGAATTTTTATCTATGAAAAGGGAATCAAGAAAGACAAGAGGAGCAAGAGGAGAGGCACATTTGAGCAAGCTATAAGCCAGGACATTCAAGGTGGGTTTCACTTTTATAGTGAGGTGATAAGCTAATAAAGGTTTTCTGTCAATAAATGACAGTAAATAATTTTTGCAACTACCTCATTCATGTGCATTTAATGTTGTTAAATGCTGCAAGATTGTCTTACATGCATATACATGATTTGTATGATGATTCACGAAAAGTTGTTTTTAAATGATTCTTTGAAATGATGCATGATTTTGAAACCATACTTTTAGAAATGGTTTAAGATATAGCAAGTATACGAAAAGGCAAGTTTTCAAGAGAAGGACCATTTTGGCTATCAAGCTTACAAGATCATGAAATATGTGTTATGTGGGTTTGTGGTGGTCCCCTAAGTTATGTCGCGTGCATGTTGACCAAGTTAAAGGCCTCTCCCGCCTGCCCGTTAGTGGCATGGATCTCCTTCAGAGACTCCCATAAGTTCACGACTACGCAAGACCGTTATGTGGAAATGCGTAGTACGTTCTGTTTTGGATCCATCTGAACCATTTGATGTGCTTATGTGTTCACGACAAGTTGATTGGAGCAATGAATTCATGATTTGCATACCCATAAATTTTTGTATGGAAAATGTTTTTAAAATGTTTTTACTTGTTGCAAACTATAAAATTGTTTCCCACGAGCATTAAGCTCACCCCTACTTTCCTCCCCATAAGCAGGTGATAAGAAAGAGATTGAGTAGTCGAGGGCCAAGGCATCACTCCACTTTTGAAATGTTGTTGTAATTTAAACAAATCTAATAAATTAAGGCTTTAGTTGCATTTTGAGCAATTGATTGTTCATATATCTTTTTTATTTGGGATATTCTTGAAACATTCATGCATTGGGGGCTTGAAATGCCCATTAAAGTTTTGTAAAACTATGAATGATTTTGTTTTCACCCATGATACTCAAGGTTACGTAGGGGGAAATTTGTATACTATCTTCAGGGATATTTCTGGGATGATGTGAGCTGATTTAGGTGAAATTGTCTTCTTGAAAGTTGTAGAAGATTTTTCCAGCTTTCTAACGATATAAAGTTTGTAAATTTTAGATATCGGAGTTGAAAGATACGAGTATTACAAGTTGTAAGATTGCTTCGTCTTAGTTTTGCGTCTCAAAATGACATCATGATCATCTTAGAATGACATCATGCATCGTCTCAATCTTCTTTCGTCTTAGTTTTGGTATCAAAGACGCTTTGTCTTAGTTTGGCGTCTTAGAATGACGTCATCATCATCTTAGAATGACGTCAACATCATCTCAGTCTTCTTTCGTCTTAGTTTTGATATCTAAGACACTTCGTCTTAGTTTTGTGTCTCAGAATGATGTCAGCATCGTCTTAGAATGACGTCAGCATCGTCTCAGTTTTCTTTCGTCTTAGTTTTGGTACCTAAGATGTTGCGTCTTAGTTTTGCGTCTCAAAATGACGTCAACATCGTCGTAGAATGACGTTAGCATTGTCTCAATCTTCTTTCGTCTTAGTTTTGGTACCTAAGACGCTTCGTCTTAGTTTTGCGTCTTAGAATGACGTCAGCTTCGTCTTAGTTTAACATTATCGTCTCAGTTACTGTTCATCGTGTCAGTTACTATTCATTCATCTTAGAACATCATTGTCTCAGTTACTGTTCATCGTCTCAGTTACTGTTTATTCATCTTAGTCTTCTTTCGTCTTAGTTTTAGTACCTAAGACGCTTCATCTTAGTTTTGCGTCTCAGAATGACATCAACATCGTCTTAGTTTGACTTTTTACTTATATCTTCTGTTCTATTTTTGACCCTTTTAGAGGCCGAATTTCACATTGAGTTCTTCATGAAAGTTGTAGATCTCGAGGCCCTCTTTCAAATCATTTAGAAATGAAATCAATCCAACATCTGTAGCAAAAATTGTGGCAATTGCGCCAAGACATGTACAATACGAGTAAAGGCACAAACGTGTTGGATTCTTTTGGCCATAACTTCTTCATCCGACCTCCAAATGAGGTGATTCTTAAAGCAATGGATTTATAACATCTTTGAATATCTCTTCACTAAAAGTTGTATCTTTTGGAGTTGATTTGAATAATTTTGTTGGAGAGAAAGTGAGGGGTCGATTGGGAGAGCATAATTGGAGTATGTACATGCTTTAGTTTTCTAAGTATATCTTGGGTTGTAGGACTCCGATTGAGATGATTCATGCTTCAAAACGAACTAGAGATTCATAGCTACATTTTCTTTGATGAAGTCAAATTGAAAATTTGATGTTTGACTAGTATAGGCATTCCACTCTTATAGGATGATGGTTATTTAGGGTTATTGGAAATAACCTTACAAGGTTTATCACTCCGGATGTTGAACTCCGAAAACGGTGTCCAACATATTATGGTATCAGAGAGACCAAGTTTAGGTCCAAGTTTGGGATTAGGTTTTGGAGTATCCTAAGTATGAAATGGGCAGCTAAAGGCATGAAACTTTTAATTTGTTCCTCATGATTTGAAATTGTTTTATATGATTTAAACCTTTTACATACTTTGAAATTTGTTTTGTATGAACTAAAGTTTTTAAATGGTTTCTATTCAAGGAGTGAAAAATGCCACCTCGAAGAAGAACTCGAGGAGCCCTGACTCAATCTGGCTCTCGCAAGGGAGCATGGATGAATCCTATGTCTCGCAAGATGCTGGGACACACTCTGCTCCTGATCCAGAGGCACCTAGTGTGTAGCATGAAGTACCGCCGCCTCCTATTCCTATGCCATCTATAGACCAGCAGTTCTTTTAAGCCTTTGCCCAGGCTTTCACTTATGTCATGGGCCAAGGGTCACAAGTTCCGATGACAGCTCCAGTAGAGAGGACTGGACAGTATGATAAGCTCCGCAAGTATGGAGTTGTAGATTTTCATGGGACTATAAACCTCGAAGAGGCTGAGGCCTGGTTGAAGAGAACAGAGAGGGTTCTGACTCAAATGAAGTGCTTAGATGAAGAGAAGTTAGACTATGCAGTGAGCTTGCTACAGGGAGATGCCCTTTATTGGTGGGAATTAGTGCCCCACAGTCAAGTGATGCCTCCGGTGTTATCCTGGAGAGATTTTGTTGAAGTGTTTAGGAAGAAGTACCTCTCGAGAGTGTATATCTAAGAGAAGGCTAGAGAGTTTTAAATCTCACACAGAGGGACATGAGTGTGAGTGAGTATGAGATGAAGTTCACTCAGCTTTCTCGATATGTGGTCAACATTGTGGCAAATGAGGAAGATGAGTGTCGCAAGTTTGAAGGAGGTCTTCATCTGGGGATCAAGTAGAAAGTCCTGATCCACAATTTCTGTGACTACCAACAGTTGGTAGATGCCGCACTCCAAGCTGAGAAGCTGGAGAACATCAAGTATGAGGTGAGCAGGAAGAGGAAGAATCGAGAGCAATTTTCCAGGAAGGGGGTGAGTGCTCCAATGCCTGAAAGAGGTGTAAAGAGCTCCCGCACACAGAGTGAGGTGGGAAGTAGTACCCCTACTAAGAACAAGTAAGCAAAAGCAGTTTCAGAGCAAGCCTCAACGGTGGGAGGCAATAGCTTGGTAGGGAAGAGCAAAAACATGAACCCCTAATGTGAGCATAAAGAGCTCTCGCACACAGAGTGAGGTGGGAAGTAGTACCCCTACTAAGAACAAGTAAGCAAGAGCAGTTTCAGAGCAAGCCTCAAGGGTGGAAGGCAATAGCTTGGTGGGGAAGAGCAAAAACATGAACCCCCAATGTGAGCATTGTGGAAAACTTCACAGAGGAGAGTGCTTCAAGTTACTTGGAGCCTGTTTTCGATGTGGAGAGAAGGGACGTATGATCAGGGACTGTCCCCAAGTAACAAGGCGAGAGGGGTCACAATTGCAAGCACCAAAGAGAGCAGAAACAATGGGAACCAGGCCAGTTACTGAGGTAGGCAGCTCTGGAACTGCAAAGAAGGCTATTCCTCCAGGAAGGCCAACAGGTCAGACGCAGGCAAGGGTGTTTGCCATGACAAGGGAGGAAGCTGTAGCCGCACCTGAACTTGTCACGGGTATGGCTCATCTATTTAATTCTGAAGCTTACGTTTTAATTGATTTTGGTTCCATACATTCTTTTGTTTCTTTTAGCATGGCATTACATGGTGTGAAATCGGTGCCTTTGGATAACTTTTTGATTGTTAGCACTCCTTTATGGAGAAATGTGATAATAAGTCAAGTATATAGAGGTTGTGAGCTCTTCATTGATGGATCTAGACTGGTAATGGACTTGCTACCTCTAGACCTAAAGGGGTTAGATGTCATTTTAGGAATGGATGTTATGGAGAAGTATCATGTAAAGTTAGATTGTAGCCTTAAGGAGGTGGAATTTGACTTGGGCAACAGTGAGAAGGTGATTTTTAGAGGGCTCAGGAAAACACCATCACCAAGGATCATTTCTGCTTTGTTAGCTGACAGGATGATAGGAAAGGGGTGTGAAGCCTTCTTGGTGCATGTTGTGGACATTGATGGGAATGAAGGAAAGTTGGAAGATTTTCCAGTTGTAAGGGAGTTTCCAGATGTATTCCCAAAGGGTTTACCTAGTTTGCCACCGGTGAGGGAAATTGAGTTTGCCATTGACTTGATTCCTAGAATTGCACCCATTGCCATACCACCATATAGAATGGCTCCAGCTGAGCTGAAGGAGCTTAAAGAATAATTGGAAGAACTGCTAGAGAAGGGGTTCATAAGGCCGAGTTCGTCATCATGAGGAGCGCCAGTTTTGTTGGTTAAGAAGAAGGATGGAACATGGCACATGTGCATCAATTATCGGAGACTCAACAGGGTGACTACTAAGAATAAGTATCCTCTACCTCGGATTGATGATCTGTTTGACTAGCTTCAGGGAGCAAGGGTCTTTTCCAAAATTGATCTCAGGTCAGGCTATCATCAGCTCAAAATCAGGGAGTCTGATGTAAGCAAGACAGCCTTCAGAACAAGGTATGGACATTATGAGTTCTTAGTCATGCCTTTTGGATTAACCAATGCTCTAGCTGCTTTTATGGATCTTATGAATAGGGTCTTTAAGGAATATCTAGATCAGTTTGTCATAGTGTTTATTGATGACATTCTAGTATATTCCAAGAGTGAAGGGGAACATGAGGAGCATCTCA
>JAOSBK010032507.1:0-11136 GCA_027568895.1 Erythroxylum shatona | reverse complement strand
CATTTCGGGGAAAAATCTTTCCCGTGTTCATACAGTGCTCCACTGTTCATTTGCTGCCCCAAAGTGGCTGAGGCTTTTGTTGAATTAACTTATCTTGTGCAATATGAAGTATTGATATTAGTGGAGGAGCTTGCAATGTCAGTGAAGGTAAGGAAAAAGAAGCTGAAGGAAAAGATGAATTGGTTCAAGTGCAAATGGAGATTGGAATTGATGATCCTAGGCATAATTCAAGGCTACATGGATCAAACAAATAAAGTTAAAGATGAGATAAATGAAGCACAAGACAGAGAGGAGAGTGGTAAATGAAAGATGTAGATGTAAGCTCATTGGATGTACAGCATAAGTTGAGAATTCGAGTCAGTTACTTGGAGGAAAGTAACCAGAAGAAGTAACCAAAAGAAAAAGAACAAATTGAAGCAATGAAGTGAAAGCTGACTGTATAATGTTGATGAACAAGAATTAAGCTTAAGAAATGGTGTTAGGATTAATTAATGAAGATATGGACAGATCATTAAGTAGACAGATCATTATACAACATTTTCTTCATGTCTGCTGTTTTTTCAGAAAATGCTACCTACTGTTATAAGTTTAAGCTTTTTCAATGTTAGTTTTGGTTATGCTAAAGACAAAGAAAGTTATTTTTGTATCTTGCTAAATCAGGAAATGTTTGTACTAGTCTAGTTTTATTCATCAGTCCAAGACTTTATCTTCCAGTTTAAAATCAAATTGTATCAGAACTTGAAAGAGCTAATTATAAAGCTCCTCATTTTTCATTTTCGTAGATGTAAGAAATAAAAACCAGAAAACTTCCAATACAAGTTTATCATCATTCAAGTTTCAATTTTCCTGCGATGTTTTTTTTGATTTCCAGCAGCAAGTTCAAAAGTTGAGTATTTGAAGAAGCATTTTGTGAGTGTTCTGTTTTGTTAAAAAACCTGATACTAGCTTGGAGTTAGTTTTGCGAATGAATACCGAAATTCAATTTTTTCACAAGTTTCAAATCAGTTCTCTTGATCTATTAGTTATATTTTCACATCATTTTAGTTCATTCAAAAAGTCAGAAGTTGGAGAGTGAATAGTTGAAGTAGATTTCATACACACATAATTTGCAAAACTGAACTTCATTATTCGGATGCTGTAGAAGTGCTACACTCATTTTTAATTTACACAAAAATCATCTTCCATACATTCACATTTTCCAGTGAGCAATCTGAGTTGTTGTTTTGGAGACATATTATACACGAAAATTTCAAATTGAAGATCAGAAGCTTCAAGTTTCCATCCAGCTGAAACTTGAGTGAACAGAGGAGAAAGTGTTCGATCATTTGCCTCAACCATCATTCACGTTCATACACGTTGTCCAGTAGAGGGGCCATCTTCAATCTATAGAGGGGGCACTTTTCAAGAGTGGCATCAGAGCTTCACGGTTCACTTAGTCTGGACCAAATCGAACAATGACAGGTATGAATCCGATGGCCATGAACTTGCAAAATGTGCAGGCAAACATTCCAGTGCTGACTGGAGACAACTACAAAGCATGGGTCATTCGAGTAGAGGATTGCCTAAGGATCAGTGACTGTTGGAGTGTGGTCACTGAAGGAGTAGCAGAAGAACATGGAACCATGACTCAAGCAGACCAAACAAGGTTGAACCAAGATAGGGACAGAGATTTCCGAGCCTTGGTGTTTTTGAGGTCAGTGGTAAGTGAGTCCATTTTGCTGAGGAATGTAAGTTGTAGGAGTGCCAAAGAATTGTGGGATACTCTCAAGGTAGAATATGTTGGATCAGCTCAAACCTTAAGGCTAAAGAAGCAAGCAATTTTGAGGAGCTTTGAAAATTTTTCATTGAAGGATGAGGAGAGTGTATCAGCTGCAAAGAGTTGATTTTTAAATTTGGTGCAGCAACTGAAGGAATTTGGAGAGAATACAAGCACAGAGAGGTTGGTAGATAAGTTTCTAAGTAGGTTGCCATTGAGGTTTGAAGCAAGTATAGCACCTCTTGAGTGGCAGTTTACAAATGACCCAGATTCAGTTTCTTTGGAGCAAGTCTTCAATGTTTTAGAAATGCATGAGGAGAGACATGGGAATAGAAGAGAAGGGGAAGTGTTTGCACTCAAAGCTGAAAGGTTTAGAACACCTGAAAATCCTCCAAGCTACACACAAAACCAGAGCTCTTTTGATTCAAAACCAGTTCCAGCACAAAATTATCTACCAAATCAGTCTCACAACCATCAAACTCTTCATCAGTTTCATACCCATACACAAAATCATCTTTACCCGAATCAGCTACATCCTCAAACACAATATACCTCACCATTGCCATACCAAAATTTCCAAAATCCAAACCAATACCATGGAAACAAGGATAACCGAATGCAAGGAGGAACAAGGATGACTAGAGGGGGAATGTTTATTAATTGCAGATTTTGTGGGAGGAATAATCATTCAGCTGAAGATTGTTTTTGGAATGACAATGTTGAGTGTATATTTTGCAGGAAAAGGGGACATACTAGAAGGGTTTGCTATGAGAAATGGATGAAGGAGCATCAAAATCCTCAAAGTTCACTCTTTGGTAAGCCACCTCCAATGCATCCTTTTCAAAAATCCAATCCTTCACCAAACATGATACCATCCCAACCACAACCTTACCAGCATGCTACTGAATCACAAATGCACCAAGCTCATTTTGTGAGAAAACCAAAAACTTATCAACTATCTTAACTAACTCAACTTTGCATAACCTCATTTCTAATTCCTCAACAGCCTATGTATTAACCTCAAATGCCTCAACCTTCTTTGATCCCTCAATCCTATGCATACTACCCTCAAATGGCTCAACCAAGCATACCTCACTCTAGCTCAATGGATCAAACTCACCAGAATATTCAGACAACCTTGCCAAATCAATCAAACCAGCACTTTCAAACCACAAACCCGATGACAGATTCAGCATTATATTCACAACCACAAACTCATTTAAACTTCCAAAACAACTCATCAAACATGTCAAGCACCCAACCTGAACCTTCACAGACCAAAAACCAATCAAACCAAGTCATAATCGAAAGAGAATATTTTTGTAGCTAAAGCTGAAATTTGTCAAGATTTGAAAATAGTAACTGCTGATAGTATATGTATTTCTGAAGTAAAAAAGGAGAAGGAATGTGATTGGTTGATAGATAGTGGTTGCTCTAACCACATGATAAAGAAGAAGGAAGGATTTGTGGAGAAGAATGAAGGAGTTAATGTAGTAGTTAGGATAGGAAATGGTGAAGTTTTTCCTGTGACATGGAAGGGGTCTGTCAAGTTGGAAACTAGAGTAGGAAGTACAATCCTTGATGAAGTATATTTCATCCCTGAACTTGATCAGTGTGGCTCAGGTGTTGGAGAGGAGGTATAAGGTGTATTTTGAAGATGGAATCTGTAGGATTTTCAATGAACAAAGTGAGTTAGTGCATAAGGTTCCAATGGTCAATAGAATTTTCAAGCTTAAAATCTAAGAAGTGGATGGAGCATTTGCAACACTCTCATTGACAGAAGTGATATAACTTTGGCATAGAAGGTTTGGGCATGCAAATCTAGATTATGTCATTGAGATGAAAAGGAAAGGCTTGGTTCTTGGTATACCTCCATTGAGAAGCAAGTTAAAATCCGTATGTGAGGCATGTGCAAAGGGGAAGAGTCATGTTTTACCTTATCCATCAAGTGATTGGAGAGCAACCGAAAGGCTCCAATTGGTGCACACTAATGTGTGTGGACCAATGAATACTTTATCAGCTGGAGGGAGCAAGTATTATGTGGAGTTCATTGATGATGCATCAAGGTATTCATGGATTTATTTCATGAAAAGCAAGGATCAAGTGTTCGGTTTGTTCAAAGTTTGGAGAGCCGAAGTCGAAAGCCAATGTGGAAACAAAGTAAGATGTTTGAGGAGTGATAGAGGAGGAGAATATTTCTCAAATGAGTTGAAGAAATATCTTGAAAATGAAGGGATATTCCATCAATTTTTTGTTGCTTATTTACCACAGCAGAATGGAGTATCTTAGAGGAAGAATAGGAGCATTGTGGAGATGGCTAGATCCATGATGATTGGAATGAAAGTGCCAAGAAAATTCTGGGCTGAAGCATGTTATACAGCTGTGTATTTGCATAATAGATTAAAGACAAGATCATTGGATGGAAAGACTCCATTTGAGGTTTGGTTTGGAGTTAGACCAAAGGTGCAGCACTTGAGAGTCTTCGGATGTATAGCTCATGTGCACATTCCTAAAGCCAGAAGAACCAAGCTAGATGAGAAGGCAATCAAGGGGGTGATGATGGGTTATAGTGGAGAATCAAAAGGTTATCGGATTTACAATCCAGAAACTGAGAAAATGCTAGTAACTAGAGATGTAAAATTTGATGAAAATGAGGCATGGAAGTGGGATGAGCAGATTGATAGAAGATCAGGGAGAGTTGGTGTTGAGTTTCCATTATATGATCCAAATGAAGGTGAAATAGCAAGAGAGGATGCAGATGAAGATCACAATCTTAGAGGTGATGGATCTCAGGAGGAGACATCTCACACGGATACACCAAATTCAAATGACAATGACAATAATGGAGCTCAGGAGGAGAATCTATCAAGTCCAGAAAATGAAAGAGTGGGCTTGGATTTTCAAGAAGGCTCTTCAAGCTCCAACAGTGCTCACAAAACGAGGGACTTGGCATCAATTTATAGATACACTAACCCTATTTTTGATTTCAGGTACAGGGCTAAAGATGACGAAGAATAGGATGAAGCATTAATCATGGTTGAATCTGCATTGATTGTTAGTTCAGAACCGAAGACATTCAAACAAGCAATTAAGCATGAAGTATGGAAGAGATCTATGGATGAAGAAATCAAAGCAATAGAAGAAAATGGAACTTGGCAGCTGGTGGATTTACCTTTAACTGAAACAAAGGTGGTTGATTCGAAGTGGATATTCAAGGAAAAGTTGAATCCAGATGGCTCAATCAACAAACACAAAACAAGGCTAGTTGTGAGAGGATATAAGCAAGAATATGGTATAGATTATACTGAAACCTATGCTCCAGTTGCAAGATTAGACATGGTGAGGATGCTATTGGCTCTAGCTGCAAACAATGGGTGGAAAGTGCATCAAATCGATGTCAAGAGTGCCTTCTTGAATGGGATGCTAGATGGGGATGTATACTTGAAACAACCAGAAGGTTATGTGAAAGAAGGCAAAGAGCATAAGGTGTACAAGCTAGTGAAGGCCTTGTATAGGTTGAAGCAAGCTCCAAGAGCTTGGTACTCAAGAATCAACAATTACTTGATGCAAAATGGCTTTGAGAGGAACAAAAGTGAAGCAACTTTGTATGTCAAGACCTATACTAAAGGTAAATTGATTTGCTCACTATATGTTGATGACTTGATGCTTATAGGGACTGAAGATAAACTTGTGAGTGAGTTCAAGGCTTCAACGAAATCAGAATTTCAAATAACTGATTTGGATGAGATGGGATATTTCTTGGGATTGGAAATTCAACAAAGGAAGGATGGCATTTTCATTCATCAAAGGAGGTATGCTGAGGAGTTGCTTAATAAATTTGGATTGAAGGATAGCAGTGGCATGACAACACCAATGGAGCATCAACTGAAGTTGGAGGCAACCAAACCAGGTGAACAATTCGATGAAACTTACTATAGAAGCGTGATTGGTTCATTAATGTATTTAAGTGCATCAAGGCCCGATATTGCTTGTGCTATTAATATATTAGCTTTTTTCAATCATAACCCCTCAAGATATCATGCATTATATGCTAGAAAAGTGTTGAGATATATAAAACTTTAAGTTGATCATGGCATATGGTATGGAAGAAGGGAAAATGTGAAATTATATGTGTTTAGTGATGCAAGCTATACTGGAAGTGAAGATTGCAAGAGTAGGAGTGGATATTGTTGTAGTTTGGGGACTGGTATATTTGCATAGAGCTCAAGGAAGCAAAAGGTGGTATCTCAGTCCATAGTTGAGGCTGAATACGTGCTGTGAACATGGCAACTAAGCAAGCACAATGGATGAAGAAGATTATGATGGATGTTGATGAATTGCAAGGGAAATGTGTGACAATATATTATGATTCAAGTGCAGTAATAGCAATGGCTGAAAACCCTTCGGATCATATGAGAACCAAGCATATGAGAGTCAAGTATCATTATGTTAGGGAATTGATTGAAGAGAAGGAAATTAAGATGGCTTTCTGTCCTTCTAACTTCCAACTTGCTGATGTATTCGCCAAAGCATTACCAAGGTAGAGGTTTGAATCACTCAAGAAGATGATTGGTGTGCAGGCTCCACAAGACAAAGGAGGAGCTGTTGAATTGAGTTGTCTTGTACAGCCTGAATTATTGAAACTAGTGGAGGAGCTAGCAATGACAATGAAGATAAGGAAGAAGAAGAAGCTGAAGAGAAGGCCGAAAGAGCTCAAGTGTAGGTGGAGATTGGAAATGATGATTTTAAGTATCATCCGGGGCTGTATGGATCAAGGGAATGAAGTCCAAGGTCAGAGGAATGAAGCAAAAGAAGAGAAGAGGATGGAAAATGGAAAGTGCAGAAACAAGACTCTCGGATGCATAACAGAAATTTGAATTAATAGCCAAGATGGAAAAGCAAACAGAACAAACAGAGAAAATTGATGTGTTGAAGTGCAAGTTGACTGTTTAATGATGATGAACAAGAATTAAGCTTAAGAAATGTTGTTAGGATTAATAGGTGAAGGTATGGACAGATCAGTATGTTGCCAGATCATCACACATTGCATTCTTCATGTCTGCTATTTTTTCAGAAAATGTTCCCTACTGCACAAGTTTCAGTTTTTTAATACTAGTTTTGGTTATGTTAAAGACAAAGTGTGTTGTTTTTGTGTTTTGCCAAATTAGGTAATGGATATACTGGTCTAGTTATATTCATCAGTTTAAGGCTTTATGCTTCAGTTCAGGATCAAATTGTATCAGAACATGAAAAAACTACTCACTCTTCATTTTTTGTGTGTGTAAGAGAAAAACCAGAAAAACTTTCAATACAAGTTCATCATTCAAGTTTTAATTTTCTTGTTATTCTTCATTTTTATTTCCAATAGCAAGTTAGAAGTTGAATAGCAGTTGTTGGTTCTGATATATTGAAAAACTGAAGTTTGATTCTTAGTTTTTGCATATGAGAGGGAGAGCAAAATTCATCGTCAATACACAAATTTTATTTTCCAATCCACATGATCTACCTACATTGTCATTTCTGTCTCAATTTCAGAAGTAGATTTAGCACTTTGAAGAGTGAGTAGCTAAGGAAACACATACGTAAAAAAAACAAAAGTTTTTTGACGATCATTTCGGGTCCAAGAGCAAACACATCATTTCTAAATACACCATACATACATACACAAATTTGTGTGAAGAATCAGAGTTGTTATTCTCATACTTTATACATTCAGCAGATTACAAAGTCAAGAATATAGAAGGAATTTAAGAAGCTCATTACAGCAATGTACCTCTTGTATTGGAGCAAACGTGAGCTGAAGGTGTTCAACCATTTGCCTCATCCATATTCACGCTCGACAGGTTGTGCAGTGGAGGGGTCATCTTTAGTCCTTCATGAGGGCATCTGCAAGACTAGCTGCTACTGTACGTTTTATTTTCCAGCTGCTGTTTGCTCTTGTTCTGCTATAGTTTTATTCTTTTCAATCCACCTGCTGCATTGCTTTCCTCTACTCTGAGTTGTCGTTTACTTCTTCTGGACTTTGCTGACGTTTTTCTTGTTTTTTGGTGTCGTTTTCTCTTCCGTTGGGCTTGTTTTATCTTACATCTGTTGCATTGTGAATTCCTTTTGGTTGATACTGCATGTGTTATTCTCCTCCAATTTAGCCAATTTTAGTTTGTTTTCTCTAAAATAACTCTACATCTCCTAACCTTCAAAAATAATGTAAAAATACCATAATCAAAATAATATCTATCCAATATTCTCCAAAAAAAGCCCCAAATTAATATGTAAATTATTAACCTATCATATATCACTTGAAAACTACAACTTTCGTCAATTAAAAGAAGAGATGATATCACATAACTCTCTTGCTTTTCATAAAATTGTGTAATATTTGGATTTAATCCTAAATTTTTTTCCAAATTATGAAGAGTAAGTTTTTTCCCTAATATCTTATCATGTGTTTTACAACTAATGTCTAATTTTATTTATTTTGAAAGGAGTGCTAAAAAAATTTATTTGATAAGTTGCAGAATATTTAGAAAAAGATGCATTTGATTAATTATCAAAAGAGATGAACATTTGAAGTTAAATGAATCTATAAAATTTTTTATATAATTAATCTAACAAAACAAGAAAATAGTAAATGCGATAAAACTAGAATTTGAATAAAATTATATTTTTAAGTACATCTCAACTGAGATGATATTGCTTTAAATCATATAATTTTCTTAAGTAAATTTGTTATCATTAAATTTGTTGAAATTCTCAAAAGCTTATGATTTGATTCTCAAGAAATATATCCAGCTCAGACAACTATAGTAATTAATAAAGTGCAAAAAATATCGACTCCCTTCTAAAAACTCAAGTGACATGAGACCACACAAATCAACATGTACAAGTTCAAGGCAAGTTGGTCGACTATTATTTGAATTTATTTAGAGTCTATTTGAATTTAATTGATTTGAAAAAGATATTGTTAAATAAAACAATTAATTTTTATTTAACAACGTCTTTATTCAATTAAATTCTAAATTCTTGTAAAAACATCTTTCAATCATGTTTCAAATTATAAAATTATACAATTTTATGAGGCTTGATACCAAACCTTTTAAACCTCGTGTCTTATATGTTTAGCTGTAAGTCTGGTTTTAAAAATATTGATTTAATCTAATTACTTCAATTTTAAATTTTTAAAGGTGTGTTTAAAAGATATTATCTGGAAAATTGTCTCTTTTGGAAAGCACAATTATCTTGACATACCTAAATCAATTACAACACTTTTGATCATTTAATAATGATAGAATCAAGTATAATTAAGTCTTTTAATAGTCTATTCAAATATTATAAAGATGAAAGGAACACCATAAATAAATGATTTAGTTATTCGTTTAAAAAATAAATGATTCAATTATTATCCTTTAATACATATTTGTATTTGTCCCTAATTTTTAAACGATAAATCGGTGAAAATAGATTTGTTCACCATTGAATAGATAAATAAAAAATTAATCACAAAAATGTAGCTTATTATAGAGTTTAATTATATCCTAACTTTTATTCTTCTACAGTTCCTGGAATTAGTGTAAAATTTATAACTATTAAAAATATTTATAATTATGAATTAGACAAATAAATAAAATAATATAAATAATATTTTAATTAACAAATATTAGAAATAGCAACTAAGCTCTTCAATGTATTTATTATATACTAACTAACGTTTGTATCCTCTGTAACCCCTAACTAATAACGAGGTCTTATACAAATCGGTGTGACAGAATAATGTCTATTTTTACAATAATGGCACATATCTATTCTTTGATGTCTTCTTGAAAATTTTCTAATTTAATACTTAAAATTTCCTTTTTATCAAACAAAAATACTCACTTATTGTGTTAAATGTTTTTGGTAACCTTTCTCTTATGGGAATTAAGCTTTAAACAATATATATAACACCATAATTTTTTTAAAAAATATTAAACTATAAAAGCTTTCTGAAGGAACGAGCCAAACTACAGAAATTGTATATTTAGAGTAACCTGAAGAAAGGTTTGTGATATTTAGAGTTTTGTAAAATTACTGAATTAGATGTTTTAAATTACAATTACGAGTATAAATATAATTGTACATATATAACAATTGACATGTACCATAATATTCGTATAAACTGTGGTTAGAGTGTCATATATGAAAACACTAATTATATATAATAATTGATGTGTATGTGTGTATATATTCTTTTAGAAATTCATAAAATGATTATCGTGCAGCTCCTATAGAGAGATATTTGTATTTGATGTGATACACGTTATAAAATTCGTATATAAGGCCACATTAGGACACAAAATCAATTAGTAGTCAAAATTTATGCTCAAACACATACAGAATATTCCATTTGCAGAACGTTTTTATATAGAGCTCTCTTTTCTTTTTTTATTGTTATTGACAAAGACTAAAACAATTAGAAAAAGAACCTACCCACCGGAGGGGGACAGATCCTCTGTTCCAATTTTGTGTGTACCAATTCTGTTCTATTTGATCCAAGTCATTAATTTATGAGAGTTAGAGATATGTTTGAAGTGAAAATTGGAATGAATTGATGTTTTCAATATCGGGATTGAAAGTTATGATCTGTTGACTTTTGGATGTTATTCCAAAGATCATCTTGCTTTGGTTTTGAAAATGTTCATAAGGGTAAGTTTCGTGGATGCTGTGTTTTGAGGCAAATTCTGGACAAGGCCTGGTGATATTGTCCGGGACAGTCTTTCACTACTGGTACGCTGGCCCTGTAGTAGAGACGTTGTATAGTCGAACTTCTTATCAAGCTCGCAGTTCATCTGCAAGGGGAAGGTATCCACACCTTTATAAGAGTGTGGATACCTTCCCATTGCAGACCTCTCATAGGACAGTAGTCACATAAATGAATAACTTGGATCAAATAGGACAGAATTGGTACACACAAATGGAGACAGAGGATCTGTCCCTGTCCGTTGGGTAGGTTCTGTCCCCCTCCGGTGGGTAGGTTCTTTTTTGTAATTGTTTTAGTCTTCGTCAATAACAATAAAAAAAGAAAAGAGAGCTCTATATACCACATAAATAGATGACTTAGATCAAATAGGACAAAATTGATACATACAAATAAACACAGAGAATTTCATGCCCTCACCGGAGTCCATTATTGCAGCTTTTACTGTTCAAGTAATATTCCATTTGCAGAACGTTTTTATATAGAGCTCTCTTTTCTTTTTTTTTATTGTTTTTGGCGAAGACTAAAACAATTAGAAAAAGACCCTACCTAGCGGACGCCATTATTGCAGCTTTCACTTTTCAAGTAGTGCTTATCCACATAAGGGACGGTGACTGCCAGTACTCGGATACGAATAATTTTCCAACTT
>JAOSBK010032506.1:0-11140 GCA_027568895.1 Erythroxylum shatona | reverse complement strand
TCAAACTTTCTCAATTCTTCATATTCTCACACTTTTTCTCTTTATTTCTTGATTTTTAACTTCCATTTCAATCAACTCATTCACATTAACTTTCATAACTAATACAAATCTATTCAAATCCCAAAGTTATCAAAATCAATCAATTCTTTTCTTATCGATTTCCTTTAAATATAATTACATCCATAACACAATACATATACTAAAATACTCATTTAATTTCATTTATTATTTCTAAATTTTCGCTAAAAGATCGGGGTCCAACAGTAATGGGCACAATTTTTCAAGTCAAATTTGAAAAGGCGAAAATTTTAGACATGATCATTGATTACATAAGGCTACTAATCCTTATAGTCCACCAATTCCATATCCAAGCTGCCTTAAGGTTAATATTAATCTGCCTTTGTTTTCAAAAATTAATATTAATCTGCCTTTTTTAGGTGTGATTAGGAACATTTCAGCTTATGTGAAGTTCTTCAAGGATCTAAGCACCAATAAATGGAATTTTGAGCCAAATAAGAAGGTCATATTCTCATAAGTAGCTCGTGTAGTTTTGCAGCAGCAATTATCCCCTAAATTGAAAGATCCAGGGCATTTTTTTGTTCAAATATCAATGGGTAATGGTGATGAGGTTAAAGGTTTGCTTGGCTATGGAGTAAGTATAAACCTTATACCTTACTCTACTTATGTGAAATTAGATCTAGGATAGTTGAGACCCACAAACATATGTTTATGATAGGTTAATTTGTTACCTGAAAGGAATAATGGAAGATGTGTTAGTGAAGGTTAGAGAATTGATTGCCCCTGTAGACTTTGTTGTCTTAGATATATAATAGTAAGAAAAGGAGCACACTATACTCCTAGGGAGGCCTTTTATAGCCATCACTTATACCTTGATTGATGTGAAGAATGAAAAACTGACCATGTTTTGGGAGAAATAGTAGTATTTTCAATCTTTAAAGTTAAACCTACTCCTTCTACTACTGTTTATGAAGAATGTTCTCTTGTTGATCAAATTCATGCTGCAGATCTTGATTTTGCTTTGTAGCAAGAAAAAGAAAAGGAGCTGGACTTGGTGAAAGAAATTGATGAGTATTGCTAATTGCTAGACTACCCAACTGAGGGATAGTTTGACAAATTCTTAAAGATAGCTCCCAATGAAGAGAAAAATGTAGCCCCACCAAAAGTAGAGTATGACTATTAAGGTGTCAAGCTATAAGACATTAAAGAAGCACTGAATGGGAGGCAACCTATGTAATTTCTGTTTTGTTTTTCAATTATTAGTTATTCCTTTTATCTCTACCTAGTTTGCTTTTAATTTTAAAAAAAGTCAATCCTTACCCAGCCCTAATTTTCAGCCTCTTCTATTTGTCTTCCTCGCAGACATTCTCCACTCCTTGATGCAGTTTGCCATGCTCTACACCACACTAAGGCTCAATAAAACCTACCAACCCACACCTTAATATTGTATTTCTATCCTTTTTCTTTCTATTGTTTACTGATTTTAATTTCTCTTAGTTTTAATTTTTGTCCTTGTTTGAGTTGCTTGCATCTTAAATCTATCTTCTATTTCCTTATCACATTGGGAATAACATGATATTTAAATGTGATGGGGAGTAATAGCTAATTTTTTAAAAAATTGTGTGTTGCGTGTTTTTTCCATTTAATAGTTAGAGATGCATTGTCATGAAGTAAATTTGAAGGGGATTAGAAATTTATAATATGAGTGAATAAGTACACTTGGATGCTTAAACTGATTAACTTGATTTTTGATTTAAAAAATTTACTTGTTGTGACGGATGAATGACACTTTCCTTGGTAAAATATTGAGCTTCTTCGAAATATTAAACACCAAATTCAAGTATTCTTTGTTGAGAGTGTGAGTGTCCATTCTTTTGGGTGAGAGTAGAGCAAAGGCAGAAGGTGAGAGCTGACGCTAAAGAGCTTAAGATTGGCAGGAGATTCACCACTAACTTCCTTATCTGAGAGTTCATTTTTTTGCTCATTCTTACTTCATCTTTTGATGTTGTTGTTTAACTCATTTATCTTCTGTTTGTTGAACTTATTTCCTTTGTTAGTACTTTGAAAGTCCATTTTTGTTTTACTCTATTTATCGCTTTGATACTTCTCCATTATTATTAACTACAGGATTGAAGTATATGAAGATGACGAATTGTATTTATTCCATGATGGACTGATTGCTTATTCTTGGGAATTAATGTAAATAATTTAGTTAATTATGTATTATGAAAGGACTATTTTAATGTTTTATTACTTGCTATAGTTTTTGAGCTTATTGGATGTAACAGTTTGGCCAACCTTTGCATCATTTTGGTATTAAACGAAGAATTAAGAGAAGAAGTTTAATATTAGAACAAGAAACTATAAATGCTTAAGTGATTAATTAGAAATATATTAACTTAAATGGTGGCTATTAGTTAGGTTTTCATAATTAATTCGGATACTAGACTTGTCAACTACAAAAGTTAGATTTAGCTTAATATGTGAATTGATTTTAAAACCCAATTGGTAATTTTAGCAAGACAATTATCTAATTAATTCGCCTTAGTCATCCATAGGAGATTAAATTAGTGAAGTTAATTTCTTAAGAGTTCCCCACACCGATTGATCAAATTGTTCTTTTCTTCCAATTAAATTAGTTTACTTTTCATTCTAATTGCTTAATTTTCTTTAGAACCTTCTACTCAACAAATCGCGATAGAGCATTTAGGATTGCATTTGTTTTTATGTTTATTCAAAGTTAATTTGAGTAAACCAATTTCACCTCCTTGAGAAGACAACCCTGGGTATTTGACTACAATTACCTCATATACTTGCGAGTAGGATAGTCTAGGTTTTGAACTTAATGTGGCACAATAGCGATGTCTATTGTAATAGCTCGTTTCTACAATCAGGGATTAGGCTAACTACTTAAGTCATATTCTATGAGAATATATGAAGTGCATTACATTTGCATACATATATATATATGAACCATAATTCAGAGACATTGTAAAAATAGTATGCAATCATTTGACATATCCCAGGGTATGAAAGATCTTAAATGATTATAACATAATTGTGTGTTGATTATGTCTTGAATTTTGTTTTGGAGGGATTATAATTAGTGAATTGGGAATTTATTGTTACAATTGAGTGATGGATAAGGCAATATGTACATTTAGTCTAAGAAAAATATTAAAGGACAAGATAAAATGATACATGGGAATATAGGTTGAATGAGCCTATGAAATGGTGACATGTGGCATTATTAATAAAGTGAAAAATGGCTTGAATAAAGGAGTGACAAATGGTGGTATAGTTGCATGACATATGGCCTAGTGATTAATTAACAAATGGACTAGTTATGGATTGACAATTGGTAATGTAAGAGGAAGACACATGACTTGGCTCAACATTTATCAAGTGGTAAGACATGTGTCCCACCTCTCCACCATGCATTTGTAACCCATGAATTTCACACTTGAAAGATCATCTTTCTTCATGTTTTTTGGTCTTATGCCCTCTTCGTCATCTCCTCACCAACAACATCCCCATGCACACTACCAAAAATCTTAAATTTTATCAATTTTCGTAGCCTTCATATTGTATCTAGAAAACCTTTTAATTCCATTTTGTTCTTGGAGTATGTTCGAATGCTAGAGAGGCTTGCTTAGCTTGTTAATTGAGGAGACTTTAGGTTGAGCAAGTAAGTAATTGGTTGCCTTATTATGTTATATATGAGCATAACATACATGGAGATTAATTAAGGGTGAATTAAGATGAATTGCATATACGGTTGATGATGAGATGTGCTTGAAACTTAATGAGTGAATTGGTTTTTATTCTTGATGTTTGGAATCCCTAAGTTATAGATTGTTTTATGGATGAATTGATGAGGAATTGAAGTGTTTTCAAGGCATAAATTGAGGTCATATTGATGAACTATCATAAAGGTGTCAAAATTTGGAAGAAAAGTTAAAGAGATGAAGGTGAAATTTTTGGTTCACCTATCCCACGATAGTGGGAATTGTATGGTTTCTTTCCATGATCATAGAAATGCTTGGTAGAGAGGGAAATTTGTGTTTTGTGTTCTTGTTAAATTATATAAGGATAAGACATTATACATTGGTGTAATTAGACTTGAGTGAGGCTTAAAATGAGCTTAGTTTGATGTTGAACTAATTAATTAAGCGTTTGACAAGTTTAGGTTCTTAAAGGATGTATAATTCAAGGAATGGATTGTTTGATATCAATGCATATGAATTTGGGAAGTATGAATTGTTAATGGTATAAGGATGTTCCCGTGAATGCCAATGTGATTCAAAGGATGTGAATAACATGAATTTATCTATAAATGAATGAGAATTGAAAAATTATGTGAATATAAAGCATTAGAAAAGGATTGGTGATCGTATGATTGATGAATTAAGAGTGATCAAACTTACTTAAGGTATAAATCTAATTTTAAACAAGTTAAATACAAGTTATAATGAATGAATGATTAAGACTTGTGAATAAGGATACATACCTGAAATAGTCAATTGAGCATGCATTAAACATGACACATTTATATGCACATGATTGAGTATTCATTCGATTAAATAAGTTAATGATGTGTAAATATGTGTGTATTGCATAATATGGACACTCAAGTATATCATCAACATCTAGATATTGTCAAATCGTTAAGGCAATAGCTTACTGAAGCGTACTATGAGTTGTGACCTCGATTTAGAAGCGTGTTCTGTTTATAATGTTTTGATTAAACTTTATTTTTCTGTATTGATTTGATATTGATATTGTAAAATGATGACTCCAGACAATTGATTGATCGATGAATTTCATATTCGGGACTGTATTAGGAGTGTTTGTGATTTAAATGTGAGTAAGGAAAATTAATTCTTAATTATACGTTGAATTTTGGACATAAATCAGATGAATTGTGGCAATTGAACGTGTTTATTGACTGAAAGTGATTGATGATATATTATCTTAAAATGTTGTACTTCATTACATGAATATGCATGTTCATATAAAGGAGTTGTGACTGGAGCGACCAACATTAAAAGAGCTTTAAGTTTAGAGATATGCACACAGATCCACTTAATGAGCCCGGTATCCACAATAGGTACGGGACAGTATCTGAAATGAGTCCGATATCTATAATAGAAACGAGACGGTTAAACAAGCGCTCGGTCACAATAAAAATAAAAATGGAAGTGGAGTCTCATATGCATTTGCATATACATATCCTTGCATATATTTTGAAAATGATTGGAAAGAACCATTGATTTGTGTTGAATAGCGATATGAAATACTTGTGTATCTGTCGAAGATATGAATGCTTAAGATGAGTGATGTGATAAATGAAAATTGATTTTGAATAATGTGATATATTCGTGAAATTGGTTCTATACTCATGATATTTGTGTTTTGACATGAGTGAGCACATCGTTGATGATTCACTCACTGAGTTTGCAAACTCATCAAAATTACAACGTTAATTTTCAGGTACTAGGGTAATTTAACTTTTAAGGCAATCTAGTAGCAACCTAGTATTGTCCGTTTTGGAACCAAGAATGGCTCAAATCTCTGGTCAGCTGATTCTGAAGTGTCTAGTGATATTATTTTGGTCTAGTGCCTAATTTTATGTTATACACGTTGTTAAAGATGTGAACTTTCACATGTTATATATATATAATATAAACATGAATTTTAAATGTAATGAATGTTTATGTTTGTGAATTAAATGCAAAGAGTCTCAGATGTTTGGTAATGTAAATACATAGGTTATAGAATTTAATGACAATGTAAGCCTATGACAATGAATGAAATGAGCAAACCTAGTTTTTTGAAACGCTTATGTTCTATATGATGCCATGATAAGTTGATGTGACTACTCTAACATGTCGCTTCCATAGGATATATGCTTAGATATTATTTGGAATGTCGGTATATGCTCTATAAGTGTGGTATGTTACATCTATAGAGCATATAGCGGTTCTCTCAATATGGTTAGAAGGGCCAGGACTGCTAGGAGTAAAGGAGTGGGAGTTTTTAGAGAGAGTTATAAAGCTAAGTTTTTTAGCGAGAGAGCAAATTGGGGAAACTTTTTGGAGCTAGGTTTAGAAAGGTTAGACTTTCCATAACTGGAAATAAGATAGTTTTGTATTAAAAATGGTGTACTTAGTGAGTTTAGGTTAGGAAAAGCCTTATGGAAGGAGCGTTTATATCTAGTTGGAGTAAGTTGTTCAAATGTAGGTAAATTGTTTGTTAAGGGGGCAAGAGTTAGCTTGTTAAAGAGTCTAAGGAAAGATTGAGAACTAACTATAAAGAGAAATCTAAAAGTTAAAAGGGAGGAGGAAGATCGGAAGCTAGAGAGAGGTAAACAAGAGTAGAGCTATGTTAAATACAGAGATAAGAGGGCTCTTGAGCATCGTATTCTCCATTAGGAGCATGTAAAGTTTTAGTGGCATAAGATTCTCTTTTCCCTTTTAGAGAGTTCATTTGGAATACTAATGTGAGACATCAAGCCCTTCTTACACATTGAGCTTATATGGTTTGAACCTAATAGATCACTGTAATAATTAACCACCATCTCCTTTATTTTACTTTTATTTGTATACACTTTACCTTCATCATCCATAATAAATTTTATTTTATTGGTGTTCTCCTAGCGAGAATAGATTTATGAAAGAACCTAGTATTAGAGTCACCCTCCTTAATCCACTTGATTCTTACCTTCTATATTAATAAAGCATTATGTTCTTATAGAGTTTGATTGTAATCCTCTAGTATCTACTCTTCTTCCATTTTAAGCTTCTATTTGTTAGGATCTTAATAGCAATCTTCTTGGGCTTTCCTAAAAAAGTTATTTTTTATTTTGTAATCTAAAAGTAGTTGGGAGGCCTCCTTTGAAAAATGTATTCAATTTTAATTTAACCACTTTATGCTTCCTTATTAGTTGGAAAGCTTTACACCTTGGAATATTTACATCATAAAGCTCTCTCACCTATTCCATAAAGCCATCTTCTTAGTAAGCAATTTGAAGAATCTGAAAAGGGAGTTTGAAGGACCTGAAGGACTAAAATTCTATAACTATATTAAGAAGTGATCAAAGCATAAAGGTTTTCGAAAATAGGCAAATGAGCTAGGAAACGACTTTATCCATATCTGATTTATCATATTCCTGTCCAATATTTTCTAGATTAAGCTTCTTCCATACATTTATTTCTCCAAGTGAAGAGACTACCAACATATTTAACTTCTAAAATCCCCATTCTACTGACAACATCCTCCAGTTCCTTACCAATATTTATTAATTTGGCTATATCCCCTTATGCTTAATTTGACTGAAGTGCATATTTAAAGTCCCCAGCTAATATCCATGGTCGTGATATAATATTCTAGATTACACTCAAATCATCCCAAAGTTTAGTCCTTTGGAATTTAAAATTAAAGGCATAATAAAGGATTTATCAAAAGGATCTTCAATGCCCTCCATTAAGCATGTTAGGTGAATGAATTGATATGAGTTAATAACATTTGAGGTCTTGATAACATCTTAATTATATGCAAACACAGTCTTGCCATTGTAATGATGCATATGGTTGGATTGAAACTTCTAATTTCTTCGTAAGAACTTTATCTTGTCTTGAAGCCTAGGGGCTTTTATTTTTACCTCTAAAAGATCCAAAAACAAATTATTTTCCAAAATGATATCCTTGACTACCTATTTTTTGTGAGGCTCAAGCCTCTTATATTATAAAAGACAAATATCATAAATTTTTAGTTTATAGAGGTTTATTAACCTTATCGAGGCTTCCTTCTTCTTCTACCTGATTTTCTTTGTGAAGCTAATGAGGCTAACTCAAATAGATCCTCTTTAGTGTTCTAGACTATGTGGTTTTCTTCTTCATTTCCCCTTGCTATAGAATTCATGTCTACATTCTCTTGCTCTTCTATATTCACTTGTGAATCTTTAGAATGATTATTTCCCACATCTGGTAAAATCCCTTTATCAATGCTTGTTTTATATTGAGTTTCCATTTCAACTTCATCAAGATTATTTTCTTGAGGGGTTGAAGTCGAAGTCTTCTTCGGACCTATTACTTTGTAATAGCATCTTATTATTAATAGTCTACCAGTACGTCTCCACATTGATAGGTGAAAATTATAATATATTTTACATCTCTATTTTACATTGTTTTAAATCACTCACGTAACACATTTGGGCAAAAAATTGTTGCATTTTATTATTAATAACTCAAGTAGCTTTGTTTCATATTTTGTCTAAAAAGAGATTAAATTTTGTTAAATATTTCTTGTAGACATGATGGAGCTTGAAGAAATAAAATGCAATAGCCAAGACTCAACTCACGTGTACATTGGATGCATGCATGGTGAAGGAATAGCCATGAGAACAAAACATATGCAGTTTGTACGTGAAACGACGTGTAGCGTAGAGGAAAACACAGCCAAAAGTGCAAGCCAAACAACAACCCCATACACGTGAATAAAATGCAACATCCAACACACATCATGAGCCAAAACGGAAGTCAGGAAGGATGTCCTAGGAACATAAAACACAACGTAGGAGGAGGTTTGGAAAATAGCAAAAACGTTGTCATTGGAGGTTCTGCGTAGGTTTTGAAACAAACAAGAACAAAAGACAGTTGGGGGAGAGGGTGGAGTTTGAATAGTATGCATGACCCAACAAGTTAACTTGCCACATCAATGCTATAATAATATGGGGTGGCGACAGAAGAGAGTTGGCGAAAGGGGGGGTGAGATATGAATAGTGCCTTATACCATCAATCTTAATTCATCACATCGGTGAATAGTGAGACTTGCATGAGATAGTGGCGTGCAGCAGAAGAGAGGGAGGCACATTGAAGAGGGGCATTGAATGGGGGCTGAAGCATTTTTTCGGTAGAGATTCATGGAGGATTAGGCATCCCAATGTTGGTTCAGATGCGACATCGATACCGACAACCCATGTTAAGTATTTTTTATTGTTTTGTTGTTTCTTTCTCTCATTAGAAATTGATTGTGGTATCTTATGTTAATTAATTTGGGTTTTGCGTATGGATAATTGAATTTTTGTTATTGTTCAGTTATTTGTGTATGAACCCATTGGGTATTGTGAAAATATGATTTTAATGCATTCATTGAATCATTTAATTACAATTCCATTGCTAGAATTTTAATATAATCCGTAATTGTTATGTTGAAATTCATGTGTAGTGACTAATAATTCGTAATCACTAGGGATAACATGACTTAGGTCAAATGACGCATCATATGTAGTTGTTGTCTTGATTAATCAATTTTTCTAATTCCTAATGATGCTTCCTAATTAAATCTAGAGATCGTATACTAGGTTATTCGATAGTTATGTTTAATTAACAATCGTATCTTGATTAAACACTAACCTAAGGGAAAACTTAAATTAATTATTAACCCACGATTAATAGTTTCTAGGAGAGGTTTGAGAACAACAAATTAATGAAATATGCTTAATTAGGGTGTAGGTTGAGATTGAATCAAAGAATTGGGTACCTACCTAATTTCCCATTTTTATCATTTTTTGCATGTTTACTTTAATTTGTTTTCATTAGGTTAGTTTTATTTTATTTTCTTATTCCAAAATCCAAAGCTCCCTTTTCTTAAACACCAATTAATTTCATTTTATAAACTTTGCACACACTCTTTGTGGGATCGACCTAGACTCACTACTACTACTATAGTAGTAATCTAGTTATTTTATTTTGACTAGCGTGACGATACGTTATCAATTTTGGCGCCGTTGCCAAAGAGTGTAGTGTTTTAGTTTTTTTTTGGGATTTAATTAATGTTTTGTATATATTTGTTTGTAATTGATTTCTTTTTAGTTATTTTGTGATCTTTTCATTTTTTTATTTCGTGATTTGAAAAAATTCGATATGGACGGAAGTAATTTCTTTTATAATTCATATTCTCAATCCTATAACAATGTTTGGATTGATCAACCTAACTTTTGTTATGGATGGGATAATCAGCGGAGTTACTTCCATGATAGTTTGTAGGACACACAACAATTCTCGTACAGAGCAGAAGCTTCCTATCACAACTCCGGTCCATCTCTGGAAGAGTTGATGTTGCAAATGTAGGAGAATATTTTACAATTCCAGAAGGATGGAGGGCAATTTCCAGAAAACACTTGGTCCTAAGATCCGGAAAGTCAACTTGGTTCAAGTGCATCTTTAGAAGAAATTGTCAACAAACTTGTTGTTATCACTTTGCAATTTCAACAGGATATACAGCAGGAAAAGCAAGAATTCCGACAAGAGACAAAAACACACCAACAGAGGATGGAAAGCAATAAACCTTAATCACCTGGAATCTTAACGAGAAGAGGCGCAGACGTATTAACCCGAGGTGTATCCAATTGAAGTTTGTGCAGAAAATTTGCAAAGTGATGAGGAGCTTGAGAATTTTGAGGTGAACCCTCAATGAAATATTTGTGTCGAAGAAGTGGAGAAGGAGCCCGAAGCTGAAAAGGACACATCTTTTAGCTCGGAGGTAAGTACTGAGTCTAGGATTATTTTTGAAACTAACTCTTTACCTTTACATTACAGATTGGAGGAGTTAAATGATAAAGAAAAAGGTGAAGAGCGTTCGAAATATTTTTGAAGTGTATGGACTCTGTCGGGATTAAGAGTCTGAGGATAAGGAAGATTTTGAATGAGGAAGACGATCAACTAAGGCCCTATCCGGAACTACCTCACGTGGAGAAGCTGCATGTGACACCCGAAGATCACAATTTTGTCACCTGAGGAGAAAAAGTAGTTGAGCCAGCGACCCTAAACAAAGGCGCTTCTTGGGAGGCAACCCAAGGGAAGTAAATTTCTTTTCCTTTCCATTTTCGCATTATCTTTTTATATGCATGTGTGTTTTTGAATTTGTTTGTTTTAGTTGTTTTTAAGATTTCAATCAAAATGACAGAAAGAATAAAACAAATGAAACAAACATTTTCTCGTTTTCTATTGCTTCTGGGATTATGTGATCATGATTAGAGTGTGATTGACTAGAAAATTTCATAGCAACTTTAACATGTACTTTTGCTCTTGTGATTGGTCGATATGCATTATCTTTAGAA
>JAOSBK010032505.1:0-11149 GCA_027568895.1 Erythroxylum shatona | reverse complement strand
TCTAATAATATACATGTTTCCCATACATCTCTATGTATATGTATATTACTTATAAAAGAATCTTGGTACCTTATGACTAGTTATATTATGCTCATACAAATAAAACCAAACTCTTTTGATTTATTAATAATAAATATTTTCATTACAAAAATGTAACTGGAAGACGATTAAGTTATATGTAAATAGACATGTTTTCTAAAGGACTATATTTACATAACTCCAACAGAGGCAACTTAGGAGGAGTTAATTTCTGTTTATTTACATTTTTGCATTTACTAATTTTATTAAATGCTCCATTTCTTGCATTTGATTTTACATTTAGGATAGTGAAAGTTTTAATTGTGGGGGTGGGGATGTTATGATTTGCATGTTTTTGAGCTTATTTGTTACTTATGTGGCTTCTGAGGCTGTTTTCAAAATCAAACGAAAAAATCAAAAGTTTTCTCATTTTCTATTGCTTTTAAGACTATGTAATCATAATTAGAGTGTGAATTGATTAGAAAAATCCATGGCAACTTTAGCATATACTTATGCTCTTGTGATTAGTCAACGTGCATTATTTTTAAAAGCATATTAACTAAGGGGTATACAAAAGTTAGTGAGATTTTGAGCCTTATTAAATAGACACATCTATATCAATCTCATTGTATTTTGCTTATATGTGTGACCTTCATGACATGTACATCTTGATTTTGCTTTGATTCTCTATTCAAGAGCACATTTTTGTCACATGTATTAACATAAAAATCAGGCATTCTTTGTTTTTTTTACAAACTACATTAGCCAAATAGCCTACCCATTGATATGAATTTTCCTTCGTTAAGCCCCTTTGAGTTTTATTAGTGTTTCTTTTTGTATTAATCACATTACATGCTATTAAACTTAACCAAATGTCCTACCCAAGCCATAAAGCTAATGGAGCATTTATTACTTATGGATGATTGTGGATGTACAAAAGTCTAAGTGTGGGGGTGTATATACGTAGGATGGTTGTATTTGTTAGATTTTCATGTTATGAAATCCATTGGTGATGTATCTTCTTTTAATTTTTATATGAAAAAATAGAAAAGAAAAAAGAAAATTTTTAAATAAAAGTATCAAGGAGGAAATGCATATGTTTTTCAAACTTACTCATTATTATTCTTTCCTCTTAAAATTGTAATGAAACGGTTACTTAAGTACAATGTGAATTAGGGAGATGTAGTTCTTAGGGATCACTCCCTATAGTTACAAAGTCTTATTTATTATTAACTTTTTTGAGTGTATATTCTTGATGTGGTTTATAGTGTGAGAGCTTGAATTTACGTTAGGAAACATAGTTTTTACATTCATCATAGTTGATGTACACAAGGGTAATTGAATTTTGGTTTTTGCGCTTGATGTTATAATGAGTATTTTTCATGTTTCACTAGCATTGATGACTTTTGCACTACATTACCCAAATACATCTCACCTTACCCTTACCCACATTAAAACCCTAAAAAGTCCTTTGATTCGTGATTTTACATATGACCCTTAGTGGTGGAGAAATGAAATGATTTGTAAAGTTATGGAATGTCTTATTGTGAATGGTATTTGAGTGCACCTGTGAATCTATCTTATTTAAACATATTTTTCAGGTCCACCTCTAGATTGCTCAGTTTCTAAAGGTAATGAATGTTAATTAATCATGATTAGAAGCTTTGGATGTTGAGTTATTGCTATGGTTTTTGAAAGTAATTCATCTTTACTTATGATTATCTATTCTTAGGGGATATGAAAAATGAGTAAGTGTTTTAGTTTGTGACTTTGATGTTGACGATTTGCCCGAGGATAGTTAAACGACAAATGTGGGGGAACTTGATATGTGTTTAATTATTGATACATTTAATCCATGTTAATTCCTCAAAATGCTTAAAACTTTCACTTTAATTCATATTTGATTTTAAATACAACTTGGAAGCGTAATGGCTAAAGTGAGCTGAAAACATTCTTATTGAGCCATATTCTCAAGTTTCATACATTATAGTCTTCATGGAGCAAGAAGAAGATTAAAAGAAAAAAAGGCAAAATAGAGCATCAAAATGGAGACCATGGCTATAACAATTAAAAAGTTATAGCCATGAAATCACAACTGTAACATATACTATAAGCCTTCTTTTAACCTACCATGAGACAAGGTGAATGAGGATAGCTACCCATTCAACACCAACTGTCTCATTTCAGCATTACCAGTCCATTTATCTTATTTTAACCTACATACCTCACTTATTTTTAACATATCTTTTGAATAAAGAAAGGGCAGGTTGGTGACTACTACAAAAAGTAGAGAAGTTAAATTAAAAAACTGTGAGACAGTGGACAACAAAGAGGCATCTTGTTCTCTTTGGTTTTAGGCCATGTCACCTATCCCACTCTTTCATTTAACCTAGCTTTAAAATAGACAATAAGGGGCATGTGTTGGCTAGAGGATGAGGGAGAAAGGATTAAGCCAAAATCAACAGTGGAGGGCCCCTTAAAGACATCATTTACCACCATTTTTCTGCGGTTTCAAGCTGGGATGTGTGTGAGGGCTAATGAATAAAAAGAGAGGGTCGGCTGGGACAAAAGAGAGGAGAAAATGGGCACAACATGACAACTGTGGAGACATTATTCTTTACCATGTTGTCATCGATTTTTACGGTGGAATAAGGAGCAGTGGACAACAGCCCATCTTCATCAATTTCTCTTCATTTTTGAATAAGAATGGAGGCTACGAAGGCTAATTCTTGGAGATTAATAGGCAAGATGGAAGGCTAATATCCCAACCCTGGTTCGAAGGTGAAATCGATATCTAAGTCACGGTTAAGCTTATCTCATCTTGTTAATGTTGAATCTTTCTTTTCGGATTGTTATTATTGTTTGTGTTAATTTAATCGAGTTTTGTAAAGATAATCTTGATACATTATTTGGATTATTCTATTATGAACCTATTGCTAGAATTTTGAATACAATCTATAATTGCTATATTTAATTTTTGTTAGTAGCCACTAATGATCTTGAATCGTTAGGAATAACATAACTTAGGTTTGATAACCTGAACGTGTGAGTTTACTGCCTATATTGATTCATTTTCACTTCATAATGTGGCTGCCAAGTTGAATCTAGAGATCTATCCTATGTTATTCGATGGCTAGGTTTAATTAATGATCGTATCTTAATTAAACTTGACTTAAGGGAAAATTAGGATTAGCATAACGTATTGTCAGTCCATAATTAATAATTAAAGGAAAGGTGTGAAAATATTAGAAAGATGGGATATTTTTCATCATGTCTAGGCCAAGATTGATCCTAGAATCAAACTTTACACACATTCGACACTTTTATCATTTTTTATGTTTTTAATAATTTGTTTTCACTATTTAAATTTTACTTTATTTTCTCAATTACATAAAAACCAAAAGCCCCATTTTTATTTCCTTTACATCAATTATTTTGATTAGGAAAATTAACCAAACATTCCTTATAGATATGATCATGACTCACCACTTTTATAATTTTTTGTGTGCAGAATTAGATAAATTTTGTAATGCACTTGACACATGCTATCAAAGTCTTATATAGTGCCTAAGCTGTATAAAGTGCTTCCCCATTCTTCTATGTAAAGCTTTGTATTTTAATCCTTAATTTTTTGGTTTTGTGCGGTGGGAGAAAACTCAACACAAATATTTTTAAACTTAGTCTCACTCCTCAAAAGAGTCCACCTCTATTGAGATCAACCATGCCCTTACTCAATCTCTCATACAATATAGGAAGCACCTCATCCTAAGCTTGTCTTTTATAAGGCCTTTAAGTTGAAATGTTTTGATCACTAAATAAATTCCTTAACAAATGTGATCGTATCCTCTCTAAGTGATCCAACAAAGATCGAAATCAAATGTAGATGTAATTGCTTAATCTTGTAGTTTCTTACCCTTATACAATTTGATATATTAAGGATTCATATTAATTACTAGTACTAAGATGTTTCCCATGCAAATCCTTTATGGCTATTGCTCCATGTCTACATATAAGTTATCTTGTTATGTAGTCATCTCTTCTCTCTTTATAGCTCGATTTTTTCTATAGATTATTCTATCTCAAGATCAAAATGAACTAGGGAATCCAAATTTTCACTCTTGGATCTCCTATATCACATCAACTATATGAAATAAGTGAAAGAAATCAAAGTAAAATAATTAAAAAAACAAAGATTAAAAAAACCTTTAAACTAGTTCCCCGATAATAGTGTTAAAAACTTGATCTATTATATATTTGCAATTATACAAAGTTAATCATATATGACTAAATAAAATTGGAGATATTCTAAGGTATAGATCCAATAAAGAACTAGTACTAAATTCTCTTAATATTAGTTAAACGCCAAACTAAATAAAACAAGAGGGTTGATTGAGTATAATTAAACTAATAAACTAACTAAAACATAGTAAATAAACTAAAAGAATCAAACAAACATTAAGATTAAAAGTAATTACTAAAACACAGTAAATAAACACGTGTGGATATGTAATTACTACATAATTGATCGTTTATGATGAAATAACAATTAACCTAATGTATTTATGTCGTTTATCAAGGCACATAGGTATATCTATATGTGCCTTATCTAATTAAGGGATGACAATTTGTCAATCTAGGATATCATTGTTCTTTAATGCTAAAGTATTTATTCTCCTAATGCATAGATCATGATTCACCTATCAATCTATCATACAATCCTTATGATTGAATCTAAGGTGGCCAATTACAAATTCAATAATTAAGATCAAAGAAAATAAATTCAACCAATGAATAATTGAATAACATATAAATAATTAAATGAATCCTTACAAATTAAATCCCTAAATTTAACTAAGTTTTCTACTAGTAAATATAATAAAAATATAAATAAATAGAACTTATTATAGAAGAAAACAATAAAAGAAGGAAGTTGAGAGACGTTGACATTGGCTTCTTTTAAATCTTCCTCCTTGAGGAAAAAACTATGAAAAACTAACTACGAAAAAGTTTAAAATAAAATCTCTCATAAGAATACTAGAGAACTCCCTAAAATTTGTTAAGGTTGGTTATATATCTAATAAAAGTCTAACAAAGATCTAATAAAAGTTTACTAGAATTCTTGTAGATTAATTATAATACAAGTATCTATAGGTAGGATTACAAAAAATAGAGTTCTAGATCATTTAAACTTGAAGAATCCTATAATCATGTAAATCATGTTTAAGAATCAATGATTATTATAGATCCAAAACCAACATTGGTTTTGTTCTACTTCTTTTACTTTTAGTTATCCGCTATGTAACTAGTTTCAGACACATTTTATAATTAATGCCAGTTTTGCACTATTTCTCTTTATAAAATAAAGATGAGTCCAATGTCTACTATTGTTCATATTTAGCATCAGTCTGGTACTGTATCTTGGCTTCCAAGACTTTCGCAAAAGATAGGCACCTATTGAGTTTCAAAGTTTGATGCCTACTGTAATTTTCTCCTCCACCTTCACTTTTCTCCCTTTTTGAGTAATTAAATCCTTAGTCCTCTACAAAGTTAGCAGTTTATCTTCCAAATGGCTATAAAATATCATCAATTAGATAAATATAAAGTACTTTGCACTAAATCTTGCATTTTTCCTTTAAATTCAATGACCTACAAAACAATTAACTAATTATAGAAAAATATAATAAAACATATTATAAAGATGCCAAATACTAAGTAAATTAACATGATCATAGTCCTCGTGGGTATCAACTCATCTATTTTATTAGTCACCATTGTCTTGCCTTTTTTCTTCAATAAAACCTGTACAAAACTCGCCCTAGAACTACTAAAAATATGGTATATGATTCTTACATCCATGAGTTTATTTACCTCATAGCTTTTTTAATATTTGGATTGAGTCATCATTGATTCTCTACACTAGGCTTATGGTTATCCTTAATAAAAATTTAATGGAAACATATAAATGGGATAATTTTATAAATATTGGAGATGATTAATGCAATTGTGATCTAATTCTCTTTTAGAGCCATAAGAAACTTATTTTCCCATACAGAACTCAAAGAAGAAGAAATAATAGCATGACATTGTTAACTTCTCCTATGTATGTATAGCATAAATAAGTAGGCAATAGTTTTAATTCAAATGTAGGTGATTTTTGTATAGATGGAAAGGATGTATGCTTCCCTTCTCCTAAATCCTTAAAAACTCGAAAACTCAAGAAACATAACCCTCCGTTATAAACTTAAAGGCACAATCCACAATATTACACTCTTACTCCTTGTCATCAAATCCCAAAGCTAAATATGCTTCTAAAGGATTTATACATGTAACTTTAGGCAATATAGCATACATAATGGAGTCAACAATAGCAATCCTAAGGTCTGTATCATCAAAGATAAGCCTTTCAATATCTTGAATATATTCCTTTTCATCCTTTATCTTTAAGGTTAGCTTATAGTTAGTCACATCATTTATCATACCTCTAATAGGGACTCCTTAGGATAATGTGGACCTTAATGTTGTAGTTCATATCCATACTTAAAAATTTGACCGGAGAGTTTAATTATTCCACTTTAACAAGCAAGTTATCAACTACCCTAAATGAGTACCAAATATATCAACTCACTAACTGGAGTCACACTATAGTTGATTTGACTTCTTTGATTTCAAGCTTCCAAAAAATAGATAAATGCATTAGATTGACATTAGCGCTTAAATCATATAAACAATTATAATTATTAGAAGCACCAAAATAGTAAAGAATCATAAAATCCCCTTGATCTTTTAACTTTGGAGGTAAATTTTTGTTGCAACATCCCATTGCACTCCTTGATTAAAGGCACCTTAAAGTTAAAATCAAGAACAATTTTGTCATGACCTGATACCACATCAGGCTCATGACAACCACCGCATAACTGGGCTAAGGATACTCACGGTATCCTTAATCCGACTATACAAGGCTAACTGAATATTTTTTTTATAACTTGGGCAACACAACGGCTGTGTTTTAAAAATCCCAAAACTTGCAACATTTTTAAACACACTTCTATACTCACATCCAACCACAATTTCAGGACTTTAAAGCCCACTCAAGGCAATCTCAATAATAGTATCAAAAGATTCACACATAAATTTATTTATAAAATACAAGGCAATCAAAAGTTATCTTACAAAATCATAAAGCATATCTACATAAACACAATTCATGAGCCACTAGATAATAAAAGTACAAAATAAGAAACTACCCACGTGTGGTAATAACCCAAAAATGTCAAAAGACCATATGATCCACTCAAAGCTTCAAACTCACTAAATTAACCTGTATGGTTAGAACGCAGAGGGGGTGAGTACACTAGGTACTTAGTGAACAGGAAAAACATATAACACAAATCGAATTCAATTTATACCAAGACGGTGCAGATAACTTATAAAGTGAGCATACATGACATAAAACAACATAGGCCTAGCCTATACCTCGTCGTATACTAGTTAGGAAACACATAGGCCCAGCCAATTAATCACCCATCCGGTAGGCATAGGTTCCAGTTCCAGCGCACAAATGCATAAAAACATCAGATGTATAAATCAAATATCGTCAAAAAACAAATATCAAAATAAGTCAAAACAATCATGTGTGACACCATTAGTCGGCCAAACTAAAGTGCACACCCACCGATTATCAGTGTTGGCTTGACTTTCATCCGTGGTGAGTCCGGACTACAGTCGACAAGAGCGTCATGACCTTAGGTAATGACCTCGTCGGTGTCTAGACCTTAGGTGTGGAATCACCCACGAGTCCCATAGAAAGGTGTTGATACGGCGACTCAACTTTCATGTACCAACGTCAAGGGTACTGTCGCTCAACCAGTTGAGCCCAGCACACGATTGGCCAATCGTCTCCTCACCAATCACCAAAATCATATACAAAAATTAATGACAAAAATCAAATAAAGCATTATATTTTTATTTATCGATCCAACCAATAAATTGAAACGGTACTATGGCTCTAAACCAAAAGAGAACAAATAAATGTAGAATACATGACTCGGTTATGCATTTGAAAATTCCAAAACACTCTTTTATGCAATAAAAGTCATCTTTTAAAATCCAAATGCAAAGTCATTCATAAGCATAGTTTCAAAAAAATAAGATGTTATCCATTGCATTTTATTTGCAGGTTTGTTAAAAGTAATATCATTTCTCAAAATACGAAATTAAATCATCAAAAAGCATTATCCTTTGCACTTCAAACACAAGTTTGTTGAAAACAATGCCGTTTATTAAATACACAAGTATACTAGCATCTACTTAAGATTCAATTGTACTATGCATTATCTAGGTTCAAAATTCATATATAAGTCATCATGCATGTCTTAGGATGTTCTAATCCCATTTGAGAAATATGATTTCCCTAAATCAGCTCAAAAGAAGGTATACACTCTCTTAACTTCAACAATCCTAGATACGAGTGTTGGGTCTGTTTCTGAAACACAAACATTCAGAGACATTTGACAGAAACAGTGTTTGCATTCAACTATACTACGCCTATTTTGGAGACAATTTAGAACAACTCTCACTACGGCTGTCGAATTTAGGTGTTCTTTGGGTAGTTTGAAAGAGGACTTCAAGATCTACTACTTTCTTGAAAACCTTGAAGATGAAATCTATCATCTGAGGAGTCAAATGGAACAGACGATAGGGTCGGATGAAACCCAATCAGAAGGCACACAAATGGAGGGAGGCAGACGAATGCCACAAGGCAGATGAATATCACGACGCAGATGAATGCCATGAAATAGATGAAACAAAACATAGATGAAGCAAACAGACAGACGAAGCGAAGAAGGCAGACGAAACAAAAGATAGATGAAGCAAAAAGGCAAACGAAACAAAAAGATAGACGAAGCAAAAAAGCAGACGAAACAAAAGATAGACGAAGCAAAAAGGCAGCGAAACAAAAAGATAGACGAAGTAAAAAGACAAACAAAACAAAAAGACAGACAAAGAAAAAAGACAGACGAAACAAAAAGTAGACAAAACAAAAAGACCGATGAAGCAAAGTCAACTTAAGACGATGCAAAGTCAATTTAAGACAATGCAACTCTTAAGACGAAATGATGTCATCACAGCCGAAGCATCTTTACAGACGATACAATTTTACAAACAAATGCATCCTTCCAGACGATGCATTATTAGGATAAAATGACGTCATCACAGATGAAGCGTCTTTACAGACGATACAATTCCCCATTATAAAGACCATAACTTTCGACTCCGGAGGCAAAAGTTCCTATGCTATATATCGATGGAAAGGTAGAAAAATAAGTTATAACTTCCCAAAAGACAACCTTAACTAATTTGGCCTAAATTAGTCCAATAACTCTCTCTGAAGTCAGCTCACGATTTCTACACCTAGGAAAATGACTTGGATTTCAAAATGTGCTACTATCACATAAACATACACATACACATGGGGAACTTTCCAATTTCTTAACCCATTTACCAAAACTACTAAAGCTCAAACATAACTTGAATTTCAAATTTACATTACATCACAAATCTTAACACAAATTACAAAATACATTGAATGCTCAATGTCCAAACTGCTTATAAAGCTAACCAAAAATCTAGCCAATAACTTAGTACAAGAGCTAACTCTCTCGGAATTTGTTCAAAAGCCTTGCAAGGATCACTGATCTTCTCGATCTGCACTTGAGGAGAGGGGAAAAATATTGGGTTGAGCCACATAGCTCAGTGGTTAATATACATATAGCCATTGGCGATTAACCACTTATTCAAGCATATTGAACATGTATCAATGTAACTCAACTTAAACACACGGCATACACTTCAGCCAGTAAACATAACACTTTATTATACACCTTACTTGAACATCTAAAGATGCAATGCACAACAATTGACTCGAGGGTTCCGTGAACAAAACAAAGAAACCGAAGTTTACTCCGTGAACAAAACGAATCCACTTTTCGAATTTCGTGGGCCACAAGCGCGAAGCCAGGAAAAAGCTTTACGTCGACGTGCATGTGACTATGAAACGGTTCCTCTCTCGCCCAAACACAATCAAATTATGCCCAATTTAGTCAATCACAACTTGCACTCTCATGCTTCTTTCATTTCATCATATTCTTATATTTTTCAGGCTTTTCTTCTTTTCATGCAATTCAAAATGTCATAACCTTTTTCAAGGTATAAAATGATCACAATGCATCATGCATTTCCAAATTTTCACAATCATTGTAATTTCAAGCACATCAATTTCAAACAAAACCACATACACACACATAGGTAAGAATTTGCCCAATTACACAATAACTATAAATACATTACCCACCTAATTAGCTTGCGGAAATCCAAGTCAAGCTTGCCTTTCCCCTTGCTCTTTGGTAGAGTTCCCTTGGTTTCCTAAAACAACCAAGGTTTCATTCAAACAACATTCCAATAAAGTTTATAAACTTCAAGAAATCACAAGTTTCAACATACAATAAACTCAATTTAACCTACCCATAACCCATCTAGGTTAGAAATTTAAGATCTAGTTTACAAAACCCTAAAATCAATTGGGTTCTCCTAATCCACCTTCTTCCCACAAGAATCTCTTTGCTCTCTAACTCCTTTATCCTTCATACAACCTATTCCTTCAATAAAACAAGAAGAAAAGGTGGTTAACCTACCTCAACAACTTAATTTCTCCTTCTTTTCTTTTTCACCGAAACCTCTCTTCTTCTCTCTTATTTTTTGTTTCTCTCTTCTTTCTCCTTAGTTCTCACGACACTTCTCTCTTCTTCCAATACAAAACCACTTTTTAATGGTCGTTTCCCCATCTTACCCTTGATTGATCTTGTCCTTCCCATCTTGCCTCTTCTCTCATTTTATCCATCTACTATATCCTTTAAGCTAACTTACCTCTAGCCTTCCCATATTAATTCTAACTTAATTCAAATCCTTCCATCAATTTCTAATCTCTATTCATGCCCCTAAATTTATGATTGAATTCAAACAAATAATCAAACAATTGAAAAATAAACCAAGACCTAATAAAAAAATATAAACGAAATCACAAAAATTGGAAAAAAATTTCAGGGTCTAACAATTCCGCCCTCCCCCCCCCCCA
>JAOSBK010032504.1:0-11153 GCA_027568895.1 Erythroxylum shatona | reverse complement strand
TAGATTTGATACTTTTTCCTCTTTCATGTAGTATTTTTGTACTAGGTTTTTGCTTGATGTACAGACAGTAAAGGATGGAAGACGTGTAAACTTTTGATTTTGATGGAATGAAATGAGGGAAAAGTTGATTTCAAAAAATATTGTCATTTTCTATTGATGCTTTATAAGTGAATAATGATATGATGCCATGTGAAGTCAAGTAGTGATCGAGCATAGCTCACCCTTATCGTAGGATATGTACCGGAATGACCTGCGGGCATCCCAGTGTGTACCCTGCGGTAAGAGGCGCTACATTTGAAGAGCGAGAGAAAGAAGATATGAGAGAAAGAGAGATTTTATTTCATACTGAGAAAGGAGACGAGCTTACATATTTATAGCGAGGGAAAGAGAAATGGCCAAAACATAAGTGACCGACAAGCTAAAAGTAAAAAAAAAAGATTCCTGGCTAAAGTGACATAAAGAAAAAGTGAAAAGACTAAAAGAAAAGATGAAAAAGACTTAAAGCTAGAGAGAAGACATGAAGTAAAGGCTATACAGTATTTACATTGTCGGTTTCTACCGACACCCTACATCTGTATTAGTGCCTAATTTTCTTCAATAATGGCGTCTTCTGATCCGGCGTCATCTTTTACTTCTTAGTTTTGCTTGCAAAGAGTACATAAATGATCTGGATAATCCCTTAGTTGTTTACAAATGGCTAATTTCCATGCTTCGGATAATGTGTCAAAGGGTCCGTTTAGATATCCAAATGATTGAGTAAATTGTTGAATTATTTGAATGGCATCTGCTGTAATTGGATTTTTGTAGTTGGAAACCATAAGCATATTTGATCCTTTGTAGTTGATTTTGATCATTGACTCCAGTGAAACTCGATTGCATTGGTTGAATACTCCCTCTATGTAGTGTAAATTAAACTGATTGATGGTGTCCCAAAGGAAATCATACTGGGGTGGTGTATCTATTGGTGGATATACTCCATTGCTTATTCCAATTTGTAAATATGCTATTTTGGATACTTTGATTTCTGCATCGGCTACTGATTCGGATACTTTAGTTTCTTTGAAAATTGGGTAGCTGCTATAGATCTTTATGAATATTTCTCTTTCTTTGGTAAATCTATCCTTATAGGTCTTTACTGCTTGGATAAATCCAATAGGAAATTAAGATAAAATGGCTAAATCTATAATGTAAATGGTGTCAATTAATCCACTTTGAAAGAATAAATACGTGGATAATGGGTCAGCTCCAGGGAAGATGATTGCTTTAGGTCCAAAACGTCCTCGATTCTGTGGATAGTACTGGAATACTTTTATTTCCTCGTTCCAATGGTTTAATGCTTGAAAACAATCAATAAACATTTCTGAAGTTAATTTTCTGGCTTCTTGCTGGATGCTCTTTGATGGTAATAGATTAATTCGGTCAAGGTCTATGGCTTTTCCAAGATTTTTCATATGAGGCGGAGTAGGTGAAGGTGACTAAAGTACTTGGCTATATTGGGGTCTAAGAGGAGGATTTCTAAATTCACTCAATGATTTTTTTGCTTCTGCTCGAGTAGGAAAACTCTTATATATAATGCCTTTTTTTAATTGTAATGTGTAGAGATACCTTATGCCAGTCATCATAAATACTAGACATAGGTCCATTATAGATGACGTATACTTTTGAATCTGCATTGTTTGCTTTCTTTTGTGAAGTAGGTGCTGAGAAATGTTGTGGGGTAACTAAAGGAATGGTTTCAGGTTGAGGTAATTTAACTGGTTGTTCAGGTTTAGGGGTTTTGGATGAAATTGGTCTTTGTGGATGAAGCTGTTTGTTGAAAAACTCAATAGTACTTCGTAAATGAGTCATTTCAGTGGTAGTGTTTTGTACTTAGGTTTGTAGTTGCTGAATTTGGGTTTGTAATTCTGTATACTCCCCTTCTTTTTGAATCAATGCTTCTTCCATGGATTTTAAAGCTGCTTCCATTCTCGGGTGAGATTATCTGCAAGACAATTGTTAGAAGACGAAATATATGTAATTGTATACGGATATTGAGATAATTCCAATTGCCAATGGATTAACTCTCCTTGATTATAATTTGTTTGAATAATGTATCTATTGAATCCACATAAATACTTTGAATCCGTTTGAATTTTAAATTCAACGGGTAATAAATTTATTCGCCATTTTCTCAATGTTTTGAGATAGGCCAATGTTTCCTTTTCATGTATTGGATACTTCATTTTCGTGGGATTGAACGTCTCATTTATATACTTGCAGAGTAAATACTTCTTTTTGTTGGGTGGTTTTGCCAAGAGACAACCTGCCCATGTTTCTATACTGGCATCTGTTTGGACTAATAATGAATCTTCAGGAAGATAATTATATAAAAGAGGCAATTTTTTGCTTAAACTTTTTAATCTTTGTACTGCTTTTGTATCAACAGAAGTCCAGTGCCATTGAGTCTTACTACTACATTTCAACTGTAATAATTTTTTTCTTTTGCTATTTCTTTAAAAAATCCTTGGTCTGAGATATAATTAAGTAATCCTAGAAATTGTTGAACATGTGTTTTATTTGTTAATTGATCAGGAAATTGTCGTAATTTATTTAAAATATTTGATTGTAATTTTAAATATTCGTTATTGAATTCAATTCCTAAATATTCAATATTTTGTTGTGTTAATTTTGCTTTTCTTTTACTTAAAATAATTCCTTTATCTTTACAACGTTGTAAAACGATTTTAATCTTTTTTAAATGATCTAATTTATCCTTATATGAATAGATAATTATATCATCAACATAAACAAAGGTAAATTGTTCTAATCCTTCTAAATTATTATCCATAAATCTTTCATAAATACTAGGTGCTTGTTTTAATCCAAATGGAAGAACATTCCATTGGTAATGTTTTTGAGGGGGACAAGAAAATGCAGTTAATTCTTTCGTATTATTATTTAATCTTAATTGCCAATATCCTGATTTTGCATCTAAAGTAGTAAACCATTTATGACCTTTTAATTTATTAATAATATAATCCTTCCTAGGTAATTTATATGCATCTCCTATTGTAGCTTCATTCATTTTCTTATAATTAATAACCATACGTCGTTTTCCTCTCTTTTGTTCTGCCAAATTGTTTACATAAAAGGCTGGTGCAGAATGTTTACTATAACTTGGTGCAATCAATCCTTTGTTTAATAAATCAGAACATTCAGTAATAAATTCTTGTACATCTTGTTTAGTATAGGGAATGTTATTTTTTACATTGACTTCGTCATTAGGATTTTTTAATTAATTTGGATTAATTGTTGGTTTTCATTTTTTATTGGGTCTAATGGATTTTCACTATATACTTGATCTAACAAAGTTTCAATTTCTTGTTGTAATACTGTATTATTGAATAAATAAAATTGCAAAGAATCAAGTTTAGTGGTTATTTGATGTAATTTTTATATATAGGAAGTATGGTAAATAGGTATTTTAAGAATAATAGATTTTTGATTTAGAGTACTAATAGCTGGAGTTTTTAATGTAATATAATGTAAATATTGACAAAATGAATTATATAATTTAAGAAAATTATTTTCAATAATAAATGGTAATCCAGATTCTTGTTAAGAAATTGAAGGAATTGCAAAGGTATAATTTTCAATAATAATATTATTGTAATAACTTGCATACCAAATGTATTTAAAACTTCCATCAACTATTCGTATTTGTAATGGTTTGTCTAATTTTTTCCAAGTAGTTAATAAGTGTTTGGAAGCAATACAGATAGTTGCTCCTGTATCTATATAAGCATTGACAGTTTTATTCTGAATCACTACTTGTATAAATGTGGTATTCGGATTCAGTTGTTGATTCGGATGATTCTGTTTGGGATTCATAATAATATACTGAGGAGATAGTAGAATTAGTATCATAGTCTGATTCTATTGGTTCTAGATTTTGTTCTATTGCAGACTGTAAAATATTTACTTTGGCTTTCTATTTTTGTTTTTGTTTTTGTGGACAATTATTTGCATAATGTCCTTCTTCCTTACAAATCCAACATCTACAAGTTTTCTTCTTTTGAGGACAATCTGTTTGTTTTGGTTTAAATTGTCTAGGTCGATGTTTTCTATAATTTTTTTCTTCTAAATTTCTTTTAATAGAAATAAGGATTTTGATTATATCTTTGTTTATACGAATATTTTTTCCATTTATAGGGTTTATATTGATAATATTTTCGTTGTTTTCTATATTTCCTATTATAACTTGACTCACATCCATATTGTTGAGGTACTTTTGCATTCTTTTCACAACATAACTGAATTTGTTTATGTTTTAAAGTTTTGCGTATTTTTTGTTCAAAACATTGTTCTGCTAATACTTCTTGTGTGACTTTTATTGCTCCTCCTAAATTATAAGCAACTTCATTTTTATCTCTTTGTATTTGAAAAAAGGCTTCTACTTTTTGATTAAAAAGATAACGTAATTTTTGAATAAAAATATGAATATACATTTCTTGTTCAGTTCTAGGTAATTGATAATAGTAACTTTTAAATTCACAGATAAATTGTTCAAGATAACATAAATTACATATTCGCATATTATTTAAATGCCATAATGCTTGCAATCTGGTTTGTGCATTAGTTTCCCGTATATGATAAATTTTATCTTGTCCTATAAATTCTTTATATATCTCTCCAGATATTGCTCTTATTACTGATATGTCATTTGGAGCATTTTGATATGGTGCAAAATTTTCTATGTGATTTTCATTATCTAATAAAAAATTTCTTACAATTCCACTAGTTTTATAGGTAAGAAAATTCCATAATTGATCCTTATTTATTTCAATTCCTTGAAGTCTGAAAGGTCTATCTATATATAGTAATAATTGAAGTTTATTTGACCATTTAAATATTAAATCATTTGCATTAATTACACAATCAAGATTTAAAATCCCATCAGATCCTAGGGTTACATATTTGGGTGTATATTCATTTGGATATTTTCGAACTTTAGATCCTTTGGTATAATATCCTTGTTTTGCTAGAAAATCTTGACTATCCGGTGTCCAATTATAAGTATTTTGTTGACAATGTTTTTGTTTTTCTCCACTAACTGTTTCTCTTACTAGTGATCTAGGTGGTGTGGTTGTTCTTCTACTTGGTCTAGGTTTATCTTCTTCAACAAATACTTCTTGATTTGATTCATATCTGAAAATAATTTCATCTTTTTGTTCTTTATGTGTTACTTGATAATGAGTTTCATTCATTGATTTTCTAGGTTGTAAAGTTAATTGACTGACTAATTATGTAATGTCATTTAATTGAACTTGTATATTTCGTTCTACATTTTCTAATGTTTCTTCGGCTCCAATTAATTCAGAAGGAATATATGCTAAATTTTCCATGGTGTAGGTATTTGATTTAAAGTTATAATATGCTCTTTGGAATACTAAGAAAGATTTAGAAAATCTATTTACTATGATGAATGGTTATATTAGTTAAATCATTATACTTAAAATACCTATTTACCATACTTCCTATATACAAAAATTACATCAAATAACCACTAAACTTGATTCTTTGCAATTTTATTTACTCAATAATATAGTATTACAACAAGAAATTGAAACTTTGTTAGATCAAGTATGTAGTGAAAATCCATTAGACCCAATAAAAAATCAAAACCAACAATTAACCCAAATTAAATTAAAAAATTCTAATGACGAAGTCAATGTGAAAAATGCTTTTATAGATATAGGAGCAACTATCTGTATTGCTTCCAAACACTTATTAACTACTTGGAAAAAATTAGATAAACCATTACAAATACGAATAGCTGATGGAAGTTTTAAATACATTTGGTATGCAAGTTATTGCAATTTCTTCAATTTATCAACAAGAATCTGGATTACCATTTATTATTGGAAATAATTCTTTATATATCTCTCCAGATATTGCTTTTATTACTGATATGTTATTTAGAGCATTTTGATATGGTGCAGAATTTTTTATTAGATATCCAGATCATTTATGTACTGTTTGCAATAGTTGATGAAAGAATGACCAACCTAAATGATCAAGTAATTGGTATGATGAATGGAAATGAGTTTTAGCTATTTGTTTTTGTTTTTTTTACTTAATAAAGAATTTATATGAAATGTTCCTTGAGATTCTTCTAATTCTAATGTATCTATATCTAAAATTTCATAATCTTTTTATTTTGTTATTGGTATGAAAATAAAGTTGATGTTGGTTTATAGTTTTAGTAAAATAAAAGGCTTGAGTTGTATAAAAATGAAAATTTTGTGTTACAAGAGTTAATTGTGATTGTGATTCTTTTAAGGAATATTGGTTCTAGATTATGTTCTATTGCAGACTGTAAAATATTTACTTTGGCTAGGTATTTTTGTTTTTGTTTTTGTGGACAATTATTTGCATAATGTCCTTCTTCCTTACAAATATTTCTTCATCCAAGTTTACTAACTTTTTTAACCGACAAAATGTCATTTATTTGGGAAAAATGGTACATGAAACTCCAATTAGAATGGATCAATATAATGGACATATTAGAATAAGTTTAATTGATTAAGCACAAATTAGTAATCAGTTACAGAAAATACCTAAGAATAATAGACATAAAATTGGTTATAAGAACTAATAAAATTATTCATTCCATTGAAAATAATCCTACAGAACCATTTGATTCCTTAAAAGAATTACAATCACAATCCATTTTGTCAATATTTACATTATATTACATTAAAAACTCCAGCTATTAGTACTCTAAATCAAAAAACTATTATTCTTAAAATACCTATTTACCATACTTCCTATATATACATAAATGATCTGGATAATCCCTTAGTTGTTTACAAATGGATAATTTCCATGCTTCAGATAATGCGTCAAAGAGTCCGTTTAGATATCCAAATGGTTGAGTAAATTGTTGAATTATTTGAATGGCATCTGTTGTAATTGGATTTTTGTAGTTGGAAACCATAAGCATATTTGATCCTTTGTAGTTGATCTTGATCATTGCCCTTATGTTAGTTTTTCCTTCTAGATCTCCCACTTTATTCTATATGGTAATTAACACATAAGATCTCATTTTAGTGTTAAGACTTGATGGGTAGCTAGTCCATCAAACTACTGTCATCAATTTAATCACCAATCTCCTTAAAACATCTAGAACTGATGATATCACTATAATTCTTTATTTAAGTGAATGTTCCCTGATACATGTTTCAATTAATAATTCCAATATGTAGACACTGGATAGATACTTTGTAAAAATCCATTCTGATTATATCAAGAATTATAATGAAACATATATGAGTTCTTCACTCATCAAGATTTTGGTTCATAATAAGTGAATGCTTAAGTTTTATTTTTTAAGATTAAAGTAATGACCCACTTTATTCTTTAAAATATACTTGATTCTAGATTCATTTAATAGTGCCATTATTGACAATCAACTCTTATCCTGATATGAAACTCATCATATTATATATTATTTACAGAAGATTCTTGGTACCTTTATGACTAATTATATAATGCTTATATATATAAAACCAAATTATTTTGAGAAAATTAAGTTACATGTAAATATACTTGTTTTTACGGCACTATATCTTAAATAGCACCAACATAAACTCACCTTCTAAATTTTATTCTTGAATTAATGAGAATCTGATTGATATGTGTTTATTGGATATAGTTATGGTTTGATTATGCGATTGCATAATTCGATAATAAACTGAGAGGGTGAATCGAATGAAAAATGATTAAATTGGACTAATGAGAGTTAGGTGATTTAATAGAAGCAAGAATTGAATCAGATCAAGAATTTGTGCGAAGAGAGATTTTACATAGGGTATCAATAGCTTATTAGAGAACTTCAGAACTAATTAGGGTTTTAGATGGATTTTTATTTGAGAGATTGCAACCTCCACTATCTGATTAGGGTTTGTCATTTAGGGTTAATGGTTATAACACGAGAGAGAGTAATTAACCCTAGGAAGTCTAGAACCAATAATCCAATAATCCATAATAAGTTAGGTTAGCATTAAGGATAGGTAAAATTCCCTTTCTCTCAATCAGTAATTTCTTTTCGTTGATTCTTGGATGTGTTGCAATTGCTTAGTAATTACTATTTTCATGTTTTATTCTTTTTGTGTTTGATTCCTAATTTGATTGATTAAATTAAATTCTTGTATTAGTTTCATTGTATTTAAATTTCTGTTATTTATTTATGGCCTTAGAATTTAGAATCAGATATGTTCCCTTCTCATGGGATCAACACCTTTGATACTACACTAACGAAATGTGCACTTATGAATTATCAAGGGTTAATAATTAAAACTTACACATAACTAAACCTCAACCAAGTTATTGGCGCTGTTGTTGGTGAGGCGATTAGTTTAATTCTTTAGTCTAAGGTGTTTTGGTTAGTTTTAGGTTTTGTTCTTTCTTTCTATTTTTGAATCCGTCCTCTTGCATAAACACAAGAGTTATAAGAAGTTTGATTCACGCAGCTAAAACCATCAAGCTAGATATCACTTGATTAGAACTATCAATTAGGAAAGCTTAACGCGAATAAGAAGAAGAAATCGCAAAAGCAACAATGGCTATGGAATTTCAGTAAGATTTGGATCACGGAGCAAACCAAAGATGTCAACAAAGAACCTTTATGGATTTCATGAGACCACGGTTCAATATGGCTAACCAAGGAGTAACTAGGCCACCCGTACAAGGAACCTCTTTTGAAATTAAACCAGCCCTCCTAAACATACTTCAACATAATGTGCAATTCTATGGACTAATTATAAGTATAAATTGCATCAGGTTTTAAGGCTTAGTTTAATATGTATTTAATTGTTAATTCAGTTGTTTAGTATGTGTTTGAGTTAGAATTGTGTTAGTTTGTTAATTATTTGTGTTTAAGTGTTTTTATGGGTTAGTACAAGTCTTTAAGCTTAAATATTATATTTTTAAGGTACCTTGAAGTCTTTATTAGTATTTCAGGGTCAACATTGAAGAACGGAGAAATTTTGGAGACATTCGGGTCGAAACAATAGCCCATAATCATGGCACAACAGGCCACAATCGTGACAGAAGTAGCAGAGTTGGCCCATGATCATGGCATGAAGGGCACGATTGTGACAGAAGCCCAGGACATGGCCCACAATCGTGGCCTACATGCCATGATTATGACAAAAGGCTCGGATGTAGCCCACAATCGTGGCCTATGCTAGGTAGACGCTTACACACTAAAAACTGTCAAATTTTGAGAAATTTTTCAGACCTTTTGGACCCCGAAAAAATCCTAGGACTACTTAAAACACAAGGGATATTTAAAGAACAAGACAAAGATGCAGAGAAGGAGCTTTTTCCTAAGCCGTGCACTTTTGAGAATAGAGAGAATTTATCAAGAGATTGAGAAAAAGAGGAAGGAAGAGAGAAGTGGAGAAGAAGTTGACTCGACGTACTTCCCAGATCAAGAGTTTCCAGACGTCGCTACCTCCCATCATCCATTCAAATTGTATTTTCTGCTTATTTTCAATTTTATTATTGTATAGAATTGGGAATAATAGTTTGACAATAGATTTTTAAATGTTGAGATGTTCTAAACTCACCTTCAGACTTTTATCATCGAATTAATGAAATCTTAATATTTATGTGTTTATTGGATTTATTATGGTTTAATTATGCAAGTACGTAATTCGATAATAAACTGAGAGGGTGATTGAATGAAAATTAATTAAATTGGGATAACGAGAATTAGGTGATTTAATATAACAATAATTAAATTAAATCAATAAATTGTGCGAAGAGAGATCATGCATAGGTTTTCGATAGTTTATTAGACAACTTAAGAACTAATTAGAGTTTTGGATAGGTTGTTAATTGAGAAATTACAACTTCCATAATCTGATTAGGATTTATAATTTAGGGTTAATGATTATAGCTCGAGATAGGGTAATCAACCTTAGAATCATTTAGAATCAACAATTTGATAATTCATAATCAATTAGGTTAACATTAAGGATAGGTAAAATTTCCTTTCTCTCAATTTTGCAATTCCCCTAGGTTGATTCTTGGGTGTGTGTGGCAACTGCTGAATTATTAATATGTTCATGATTGATTCTTAATTTGATTGATTGAATTGAATTCTCATTTTAGTTTTGTTATATTTTGAATTTTTGCGATTTGTTCTGGCCTTAGATTTTAATTTTAGATTACCCCTCCTCGTGAATCGACACCTTAGGTACTATGCTAACAAACTGTGCGCTTGTGGATTATCGAGGGTATTTATTAAAACTTACATACATCAAACACCCAATCACTTTTCACTAAGGGCGTGTCAATTATGTCTTTTTTCCTTCTTGGTTGATTTAATGTCTTCCATATGTCATACCCATTAGTCGACTAAACAGTGTTTTCTAAAAGAAATTAGTGTCAAAGTATATTTAGTGTGAAGTTATAATCCAAATATTAAAGTACAAAAATAGGATTTGAATTACCTAAAATTTCAAATTAAAAAAATCTAAAAAAACTGTAATCACAACATTTTTTAATGAGGTAAACAAAGTAAGTTTCATTTAAAAGAAACCATCACAATATTATATTAGAAGTTGTATTTGTTTTGGTACTCATATGATATAATATTGATATACATTAATACTAGATGTTTTTGGGATAATTTTTTAAAATTATAAAATAGCACATTATTTTTGTTTAATTAAAATTTAGCCCCTTATTGTTTTTAAAAATTAAAAATTATTTGATGTTTTGATTCTATAAATAAATTTATTAAAATTAATGTAAAATATTTTATTTCATAAACATAATAAATATAAAGTACAATTATTTAAATATAAAAATATTTTTACTTTAACTCTTTAACTTTTTTAATTTTCAAGTTTTATCCTATATGTTTTAGAATTTCGACTTCGATTTTTATAACGATTAACGGCATAGTTTAAAATTTTGTGATACCTTCTAGTACGATACAATTTATAAAAATTGTCTGTTCGTGTCCTCATAATTCTAAAATAGATACTAAAATGAAAAATTATCATTTATTTCAGGTTTATGTCGCGTCTGTTGGGCGCAACGGGTGTATTTTGTGAAAAGGAAAAATAAAATGAGCAAAATGAACACAGGATTTTTAA
>JAOSBK010032503.1:0-11153 GCA_027568895.1 Erythroxylum shatona | reverse complement strand
CACCGAACCTCTATAAAAACAGTGTTTGATCTTCTTCCCTACTCTTTACATTTATATTTGTTTAAGTTGTTTGTGTTAAGTATTAACTTCTGATTTTATTGTAGAATTTTGAAAAGGATTTAAAAGATCTATTCAACCCCCCTTCTAGATAGCTAACAAAAATTTTTAACAAAAGCCCTTTGATTGTGGCTGACAAGCTGGGGTAGAGACTCCCGAAGTCTGTTAGCTAAGATCTTAGCTATAACCTTATAAAGAAAATTGCAACATGAAATAGGTCTGTAATCCTGCACTGTGGAAGGTTGAGGTATCATATGGATAACAGTTATGAATGTAGAGTTGAGCTCCTTGAGGAGTTTCCCATGGACAAAGAAATTCTGAATGGCTTCAGTGACTTCTGGACCTATGATTTGCCAATAATGGTGAAAAAATACCCATTAAAACCATCTGGGCCTGGAGCCTTATTCGGGTGAAGAGAATTAAAGGCCCTTTGGATCTCTTGTGGAGTAACATCAGCTATCAGGGAGGAGGTGAGGCTAACAGGAAGAGGAACAGGGAATAGAAAGGCCATAAATTCTTGAGAGGGGGGACGAGATTTGGAACATCCTAACGAAAGCTAGAAATGGTCCAAGAATTGGTCTTGAATCTCTTGAAACCCTACTATTTTAGATCCATTAGACAGGTGTAAAGAGTGGATACTGTTGCGATTCCTGTGGGCTATGAGGGATTGGTGAAAAAATTTAGTGTTCCTATCCCCCTCATGAAGCCATTTAATATGGGATGCTTGCTTGAAGAAGGATTCTTGATCTTGTAGGGCTCTAAGCAAATCCAGAATGGCTACCAATTCTCTAGCTTTCAACAAAGGAGATTGAGGATCTATGCTAAGCTCATCTTGAACACTGTTGAGGATAGACTAACAACTGTCCACTCGAGCACTAACGTCTCCTATTTGATTAGAATTAAGGTATTTGAGGGCCTTTCTAACCAATTTAAGTTTAGACACTACCCGAAACATCAGAGTACCTCTACATGGATTGCTCCAAGCTTCTGCAACTGTAGGAAGAAAGGAAGAATGATTGACAAGGAAGTTGGAGAACCTAAAAGGGAAGGATCTCTTTTTATGGATGTGCATGGCCCGAACCACTAAAGGGGAGTGGTCGGAGATGTTAGGATTAAGGGTGACACTATAAGAGTTGGGAACTTGGAAACTCACATAGGATTGATGAGAGTTCTATCCAACTTTTGGGCAACATAGAGAGGACCACTTTGTTTATTAGTCTAAGTGAAGATTGGACCACTTGGATTTAGGTCAAAAAGGGCACAATCTGCTACACATTGTCTAAAGTCCCTCATCCCTTGCAAGGATAAGGAGCTGATGGGTTTAGCCTCATGAGGATTCAGTACAGCATGAAAGTCCCCAGCTATCAACCAAGGGAGAGTACCTACAGAGGAGGAAATTTAGTTCAAAGTAGACCAGAGATGTTTCCTGTAGTGGAAATTATTAGACCCATACACACAAGTGACAAGGAAAGGTGAGGAGCTATGGATAAGGGTGACCTCTAGATGAAGGAGTTGATCAGAAAAGGTTAAGCCAGTGCAGATAAATCTTTCAGGATTCCAGGCAATGACAATCCTAGCATTGGAAGCATGATCAATATTGGTGAGGTACTGCCATCTATGGAAAAGGGAGGAACAAATATCATTCAAAATGGAGGGGGACTTGATTCTAGTTTCAATCAAACACATAAAAGCATCAGAAAGATTCCTAAAACTAGCCTTCATAGCTAGCTATTTATTAGGGCAATTAAGCCCTCTAACATTCCAAAAGACCAAATCCATTAAACTAACCAACCTAGCTAAATTACCTATGTTTCCTCCTGGATTTCCTATTTGTTTTAGTAGTAAAATCCTCCTCTGCCCCTCCCAAAATACCAGAACTGCTAGGGACCAATTCAGAACTAGGAGTGGGAGGAGAACTACTTACTTGATTAGCTGCAAGAGGTACTGGATCTGCTAAATTGTCCATGGAACTGCCTTCCTGCTGGTTGCCTTTGGTGACTAGGGTAGAGGATGGTACTGCCTGGAAACCTGGACTGTCCTATTGTCCCTCTTGTTCTGCCTGAAGAGAAGCCTTAGTAGACTTGGGCTTAACAAGATGCTCTTCACTCAGGGTGGATAGGGAACTAGGTGATGTTGAAGTGGTGGCCTACTCCGGTTGATGCTATAGGGCAAAAGGCGAAATTGCGTTTTCCTGCACCAATTCTTGTTGTAATCCTGTTGAAAATTTCCTCGCCGTGGGTGCCCATTCCTTCCTTGAGACTTGGGGGTCTGGCTGCCATTCGTATTTGATTCTGATTTCCTTGTAGGTGGACTGCCCATCATCAGTATAAGTAGCCAACATAAAAGATTCAGGCCATTTCCTTTGGAGATCCAAATCCACACACACCCTCGCATAGACAATTCTAGTAATCTTGGCTGTAGGGGTATCCATGAGTAAAGGGACACCTACTGCACTTGCTATTCTACCTAATCCTTCGGTCGACCAATATTCGATAGGAACATTGTAGAACTGAGTCCAGACAGGGGCTGAACGCACCTCCTCTGACTCTCCACCATTTAAACACCATTTCCTGAGGAACAGAGGCTTACCTTGTATGTGTAATAGTCCTTTCTCCAGGACCTCATTTATACCAGACTCATTGTCAAATTTAAAAAGGAAGTTGTTTGAACTGGTTATGAGAATCTCTCGAAGTCAAAATGTTGCCCAGGTTCGAGTTATAGCTCTCTGAATGAGGGGAAAAGTAGGGCGCTTATCGATGAAGAAGCCAATGAGGGAGGTTTGGAATTGCACCACTCCGTGCTTAGCCAATTCCAGTGGAGGTGTGACGTAGATCTAGTTGTCCTTCACTTCCAAAGGGTAGTAAGTAAGTGAATTATCCTTAGACGAGGCACCAATGCCATCCGTGACTACTGCTTTCTAGGTGCGGAGACTTACTGTAGGAGTCTCCATCGGATTTGGGGACGAAATTAGGGCTGAATTTAGGACAAAAGGAGGAGAAGGGTGAGGGGAAAGGGCTCATAGGGGATGGAGAATCTGGTTATCCTTGGTAGGGAATGAAATCGAAGGAGAGGGAAGGTTGGGGACATAGTTTTGGTTTCGATTAGGGCGAGGAGAAGGGGAAGTTTTCTACGCCGACGCTGAAGGAAGGGATTTAAGAGGAGAGCGTTTAGGATTTGGGGACGGAGGAGAGGAGGAGGAGGAAGCCATAGAGAGAAGGTTCAATAGCTGGAGATCACCAAAGAAGGAGGCTCAGCTGATTGCTCAGTAGGGTATCGCTCATCTCTCATATCGCTCAGTAGGGTATCGCTCTTGACAGTTTTATCTCTTTAAGAATTATTTATTTTTTAATTTCTATATTAAAAAAGGAAGATGATATTGGTTACTACTTTGTCATTATAATATAATGTACAGCTCGTTCTTAATATTTTATAAGCCCTAGGTAAAGTCAAAGAAGGGCCCAAAATAAAGAACAAAAAGAAGCAAAATAAAGGTCCTTTTTTTGTGAGGTCAAAAGTTGACTCTATTTTACTTCATTTTATTTTTTATGAGGGTAAAAAATAGGCCTTACTTTGTCATTTATGAGGCTGAGCCTTGAGCGAGTGCCCTGCTTGCCCTTTCCTAGGGTCATCCTTGATAATGTACTATAATGAGTTTCTTTGTAAGTGATTGGCTGATAATCACACGCACACATGCATAGGACTACTACTATTGAGAGTGTGTTCATGTTTGATAGGTCATTTGCATTTGGTGGAGGTTTCAATGGGGGGAGATAGACCCAATTTCTTTTCAACACCCCAAAACTTCTTAGCTGAGATTTTGATCAAGATTAATAATTTTATGGTTTAAAGTTTTATATCAAATTATAATAGAAATTCAATAATTAATTAAATTCAAATTTTAATATTTTAAAAAAATTAGTAATAAAATTTTTAAATATATTAATGGAATCAACATGTTACCAAAATAAACTCTTTTTATAAATTAATTAATTATAAAATTTCAAAATGGTTGTATGTAGTTGAATTTTATACAAATAATAATCAACCCAAAAGAATATTATTATTTGATTGAAACTATGGTCGATCAATATCCCTTATTTAAGAAAATTCTTTTCCTAATGAGTTTATAAATAAAATGACTGCATATATTAGTTGACCACACTAGTCATTTGGTTGACCAGTATAGTGAGTTCAAAAAATGATTTTAGGCTCTTTCTTATCTATTCAAAGTTTCTTTACGAAAGTTTGGCAGACCAATATAAGTCTTGTGGTCGACCGGTCATCATGATCTAGCATCTTTCTCCTTTTTTTTTCTTTTCTTATCATATTTTATATTTATATCTTCCAAAACTTAAATAATGTATCTTTTTCTATGGAAAACTCCATCTCCTATTTCATAAAAATCTCTTTAGATTGTAACAAATTGAAAATTTGTCATTTTTGGGTTTCAAATTTGGGGTTTTCCAAATTTATCTTTATTAAGAGTTATCTTTCAAATTTATACTTTCATAGTAAAGTGTTAAAAGATTCAAGGTTGTTTATTTTTCAATTGTATTCATGTATCTTTAATTTTGTTGAGTTTTCCTATTTTGGGCATTTTAAAAAAAATTAGGATTTTCAAAATTATACCTTTTTAATTGATTGTTGGATATTACAATTATGCTTACATTTATTACAATTCTAATCCCTAATTTTATTAAAACTTGTCCTTGTTATAATTGACTTTTTTGGCACAATAATGAAATTATAATTTTTTTAAAAAAATTAGACACAATAGGGATTTTTCTTTCAAAATTGAGCAATTATTTTGACTCTTTAGATATTTAATAATCCTTTTTCTCGAATAAGCTTACCATTCCTAATCAATTTCTTTTGATCTTTACACCAAGTTAACTAGACGCACAACACATTATATTATGCATTTACAGATAAATGATTTCGCTTTTATGATTCTAAAAAAGGGGAGAAAGAGTAGTGATATTAGATTTAAGAGGAGTGATGAAATTCAGGTGGGTATTGTGATGATGTTTTTATATTTCTTCCACTTTATATAATGTGTTTGAGAAAATTTATGTTATCGACATATGGATATTTCTTTGATATTGACTATTTCTTTTGCTCTTGATATTGAATTATGTTCTTGATGTTGTATTTTGTTTTATGCATGAATTAAGGTGAGCTAATTAGTTTCTTGATAGTTATTTGTGTGCTTAATTTAATTATTGTTCTCTAATATCACAAATATTTTATTATCATAAAAAGGGTAGATTGTGGAACCAAATGAGGTTTCAATTGATTTTTTATGATAATAAAATATAATTACTAATAATGAGTTTATTATTTTGATAAAAAGTAATATAAGAACAAAATGTAGTCATAAACTCAAGAAGATAGCTTTTCAAGTTCATAAAGAGAAGATAAAGTTTATAACCATCAAAATAAAGATCAAACCAAGAAAAAGAAAAAGGATAAAGGCTTATCAAGGTTAGTATTTAGTTTGTAATGTTAATTGTAATCTCATTTAATCACTTTGATGTTTTAAAAGACTCACTATGCATAAACTTTTCATTTTTCTTTATTGCATGAGTCTTTACATTCATCAAGAGGCATTGAAGCTTTTAGTTTTAATATGAAAGCCTTTTGATCTTTTAAATAAACTTTAGGGAATATTTAGAAAGTGTTTAAATTATAACTACATTAAACAAATTAAGTTTGAGCATTTAAAGTTGATAAAATAATACTTTTTTGGGTGATTGGTTAACTTATATGGGCTAATGGTTGATCAATATAAGTTAAAGTTATAAAATTTGATGTGCCATGCATGTGTTGTAATATTGGTGGATGTATTAGTCGACTAACATGCCATATTGGTTTACCAATATGTCTGATGGTCAACTAGTATCCCGACAACTTGTGAATTTGGTAGTTTTAATGCATACTAATTGACTTGTACGCTTTACTGGTCATCTATTACACTTGCAAGTAGCCATTGTAAAGATTATTTTTTGGCTCCAATGAATAGGAGCTAAAACACTATAAATAGGTTTTTTTTTCTCATTAGTTTTATCATCAAGAAGCATTTAGGTGTATTTTACACATATTTTTAAGTGTTCTCAAATAATTTGACTAAATCATCTTTTTAGAGTTATCAAGTAATAAAATGAGTTATTTTGAGTTACACTATTTTGGGGCATTATATTATTGTACTTGGGGTGATCCAAGTGAAATTGAGATTCTTCTTCACCTTAAAAAAGATTGTACAAGTGTTTATCTTTGTTAAAAAATATTGTAAAACTGTTATTCTTCATCTTAAAAGAAAAATTATACTGAAATTTTATTGAGAGCCATGGGCAATGGGTGTAGGCAAGGCTTATTTTCCAAATCATTATAAATTTGATTGAATCTTCTCTTTCTTGTCATCTTTAAATTATTATTCAATTGTTTAATTGTGATTGATATGTATTAAACAATTCATTTATATATATATACATTAGTTAGAAAAATTCTTGAATTACCCCCTCCCTTTGGGTGCCATTAGGGACTAACAATGGTCCTTAAGAGTGCACAAGAGTTTCTTTCTGTGATATCCCATCATTGGGAAAGAGTAGACAACTTATGCACATCTCTTGAAAAATGAAATGTTAAAAGGAGCTACAATATCCCAATCTTGTCTGTTCCTATGGATTTAGATACACTTCCACAATTAGGTTTATTCTTGATATTCTAACATGATTGATTTGAGATCATATTATAGACTTTATATTAAATATAACATCCTAACTTGCTGTGTATGGCTTGGAAAAAGGTTTTAACAAGTTGATTCTCATATGTTCAAGCTTCAGATAACACTAAGACCATCTTTATGAATTGAAAATAAAAATAAATCAAACGATGAAACAAAGAGAAAGAAAAGGAAGCGCCTACTCTAGATTACCAATGAAACTAGAGAATGCATAAGCAAAATTGATAATATTATAACTAAAAACTAAGAAAAGATAATGGCCAACTATTAGCATTTTGTTCAACAGTATTCTCAATTATTCTAGGTTATAGATTATATTAATTAGGTATTAATCTAATGACTAGAAAAGGTATAAGAAAATTTAATTAAATAAAATAGAAGTTAAAAAATTACTAAGAGGTAATATTAGTTAAAAAGAAAGCATTGACATTGAATCTTTGATCGTTAGCATTAATAGTTTATATTAATTTCTCTTGTATAATTCCCACCCTAAAATATGAACATGTTATAAAAGAAATAATTTTTCCATTAATTTGGTGTTTATTATATTGTTTGTAGAGAAATAAGCCTTTCAAGTTCTAATATTTTCATATTATTGTAAATTGAAATTATTGGTGAATAATAAATTGCTAAAATTAGAGAAAGTTATAATAGTCAAATTTCTTATAATAAATTAACCTATAGCAAACTAATTAGTTATACCGAAAAAGGACCAAAACTTCGATATAAAATCCATAAAATAACTAAAATGTGAAATACTTAAAACTAAAAAAGAGTTAGGATCATTTTTGTCAACAATTTAATGTCTCCTCTAACAATAATCATAAAACTTGAAGAGAATTTAGTAAAACTCTAAGTAAAAAATTATAAAAATTATAAACGATAATAGTAAAAACCAAAACCTTGTTATATATGCAATAAAATAGTCATATTGCTAAATATTGTAGAATAAACAAAAAAACTTCAAAATTTAGAATTAGACTAGGAAGTATTAAATAAAATTCAAGACCTAGAGATTACGAGTCATGAAAACTTAGAAGAGTACTACGAGAAAGAATCTGATAATAAAGTATTGTTTTTATAATCTAATAACTCTACAAATAATGATTAGGCTGAGATTAATGAACAACTAGAATGGGAAAAATTAACAAATTTCTCTTAGAAGTTATAAATCATATTCAAGACCTCCAACTTCAAAAAGATTATCTTATGAAACTTCAATAATCATTTGAAATCCTTAGTCAAAATTTACCTTCAACCCCCTCATCTTCCTAAAATTTGAAAATATAATAGATAAAACAAAGAAAAATAAAATTTATAAATAATAGTATCTAGTTTAAACAAAGAAATTACCATGACAAAACATGAGTTAAAAACACTTAAACAAAATAAAAAGGAAGATAATGAAACCATAAATCAATAAAGAAGAACAAAACCCAAATCTTGAAATTACAAAACTCAAATCTTGAAATTAAAAAAAATCTTGAACTTAACAATAGAGAAAAACTATCAGAAGACTTTCTGTTCATATTAAACTAAATAACTTCTAAAAAATATTTGGTTATAATAACTCTTAAAATAAGTAGAGACTTTAAAATTGATACTATTACCTTCTTTGGTACTACATTCGATGTAAATTATAGTAAACAGGGAATAATTCCTGTATAATTATTATAAAAAGCCAAGAAATACTTAAAGCTGCTAAAAACTCAAAGCTAAAGATAAGCTATAAAACTGATGTATACATATGCCAAAATGAATTCTTTGTCAAAATATCCTTTGTTATAATAGAAGATATATACCATATGGTTATTCTAAGAACATCCTTCATAGAGCTAATCACCCCATGTACGATAGATAGTATCTCAACAAAAATTAATAAATAAATATGTATTCCATTTATAGAAAAGTCAAAAACTAAATATATAAATCTTAGCAAAGCTTGTTCTATTTATGAAGAAAATAAATAAATGCAAAAAAACTAACATATTTAAATAAAGATATCGTAATTAAGAGAATAGTATAACAATTACAAGATGAAAAGATAAAAAATTAAAAAGTTACAAGAAATTATTGAAAAATATATGCTTATTTACCTAATGCGTTCTAAAATAGAAAATAACATATTATAGATTTATCCTATGCAAAAAAAATTCAATAAAAATAAACTCGGCTAAAGCTAGACCAATATAATTAAATAAAGAATTACAAGGATTTTGCAAACAAGAAATCAATGAGTTATTAAAGAAAAGATTAATCTCTCCACCTATTTCTCCTTAGAGTTACACAACTTTCTATATTATCAAAAAACTATGAAGAAGAAAAAAGAATGCCTATAATAGTAATAAACCACAAGCTCTTTAATAAAGCACTAAAATGGATTAGCTATTCTAAATAAAAAAGATTTATTTAAAATTCTTTATAACAATGTTAAGAGTTTCATACAGTACTGACCGAAAAACGGTACGAAACTTACTCCTTGGTATCGGTTGACAATACTAGTCGATACAGGCAATTTTTGGTGGTACTTACAGGCAATTTTTGGTGGTACTGACTGGCCAGTATCTTAAACTTAAGAAAATTGAAGGACTTTTTTCCAAAAACAAAAATTAACTAAACACCCCCACCCCCACCCCCCCAACTTATCTCACATTTTTTATTTCTCTCTATCTCTCCTCTCTGTCTCTGGTATCTCACAACTCCCAGTCCAGTTCCAGTCTCCTCTCTCTCCCTCACCGCATTACGTGTTGTTGTCACCAGTCACTACTCCACGATATTCTCTTCCTCACGTCACCTGCATGTCCATCACCTAAGCCCAATTGCACAAGCCTCCACGACTACCGTTACTCTCTCAAAACACCATTGGTCCACGACTCCATAATAGCCATTGGTCCATAACTTGCCTAAACATATCAAAATCATCATATCAGGATTTTGACTTTGATAGATCCAGATTCAAACCCGACCCAATCTGACGAACCCACCTGCTAACTCACAACTCAAGAATTCTACAAAGGATTTAGCTTACTAATTTTTTGCAACCTTCACTAAGCTAAATCAATTTTTGTGGAATTATTAATTTGTAAATTTTGGAATTTTGAAACAGTGGAAATGTTGATGATTTATTCATAACATTGATTGTTAATTTGAATATTGAAATGTGTATTTGTTACTTTGTGCTATTTATTAATTTTGAATGTTGAATTGTTAGTTCTTAGTGAATTGTGTGAAATTAAATTGAATTTTGTGGTGCATTGTGTATGTTTACTGTGGAGTTAACTTGCATAAGAAACTAAGAGTGTTAATTAAAATTGGTGAACCAAAGATTGTTAAATTAAAGTTGAGAATTAGGATTTTAATAACAATGTTGATTAAAATTAGTTAAGAAAAAAATGTTGATAAGCATTACAAATTAAATTGTATAAGCAAACAAAATATATTAATTTATAGTTTAATTATGTGATTAATAAAATAGGTTGTAAACTTATAGTTGTGAGTTATGGTTAAAATTAAATAGGTTATAGTTGCGAGTGTATGTCTTTAGCTTATGATTGAATGATGTAATCATATAAAATGAGTTATATTATATAAGATGTATATGTGAATTGTGTAATTATATATGTTTAATACTTGAATTATTAGTTTTTGACTTATTCGTGTATTGTGAATGAAAGATTATTAAATTAAAGTTAAGAATTAGGGTTTTAGTAACAATGATGATTTAAATTAGTTAACAAAACAAAATAATTATAAGTATTACAAATTGAATTGTATTAGTAAACAAATTATATAAGTTTATAATTGAATTATAAGATTACATAAAGTAAGTTGTAAAATTATAGTTGCGAGTTATGGTCAAAGTTAAATATGTTATAGTTATAAGTGTCTGTCTTTAGTTTATGGATGAATGATGTACTCATACAAAATGAGTTAAATTATATAAGATGTATATGTGTATTGTGCAATTTTGCATGTTGAATACTTGAATTATTAGGTTTTGACTTATTGGTGAACTGTTTATGATGTAATCATATAAAATGAGTTATATTACATAAGATGTTGGGCCCCAAAATTTTTTTATTATTTTTTATTTATTTATTTATTTATTTATTCGTCTACTTTAATTACTTTTTATTTTGCCTTAATTGTTTTAATTATGTGTATATATATAAATATATATTTGTTGAGCCTTGGAATTAGCCTGTATGATTGGGATTAAAAGTTGGGATTTAAATGAAGGGTTAGGATTAAATTGGATTTCTTTGTAGTAGGCTTGTGAGTGTAGAGCCATATGAGACAAATAAGGGCTTGTTGGAAGGAATGGGCTTTGGGAAAGAATGAGTTAAGAAGAAGG
>JAOSBK010032502.1:0-11154 GCA_027568895.1 Erythroxylum shatona | reverse complement strand
TATATAATGCTCATAAAAACCAAACTCTTTTGTTTTATTAATAATAAATATTTTCATTACAAAACTGTAACTGAAGATGATTAAGTTACATATAAATACACTTGCTTTCTAGGGCAGTATAGTTACATAACTCCAATAGAAGTGTTAGTAATTGATCATTTAGAAACAATTCTTGCAATGGTACTGACTCCTCCTCCTTCATAACTCGACTCAAGTGATCCGCGACTAAATTCTCTACACCTTTCTTTTCTTTGATCTCTAAATCGATCTCATAGGCAAAATAATCCATCGAATAAGTATTAGCTTCACTTCTTTCTTCATTAAATGGTACCTTAATGTTGTATGATCAGAATATACAATAACTTTAGAACCAAACAAGTAAGGTCTAAATTTATCCAAAGTAAACATAATAGCTAAAAGCCCCTTTTGAGTGGTGGAATAGCTGCATTGTGCTGGATTAAGTGTTCAAGAAGTGTAGTAAATAGCATGAGTCATCTTGCCACATTTTTGACCAAGGACGACACCCACAGCAAAATTTCTCGCATCACACATAATCTCAAATGGTTAACTCCAATTAGGTGGCTGATGTTGGCCCCCAACTGTTTTTCTTTTGAGTTAAGCATGATTTAAATTAAGTATGAAGCTTTAATGTATAAAATTTTTTAGAGTTAGTAATTATTTCAAGGTTAGTAGGATTTTACTACATTGGTTAATTGAATTAAGGTAGTAAGATTGTATAAGGGCATTTTTGGTAGCTCACTTTAGGATAAAGACCATAAGGCATATAAGGAAGGGTAAAATGGACATTTTACAATCATTAAGGGTAAAAAGGAAAGAAGAATTGTTGTCTTACATTTGAAGAAGAGAGAAAAATACGAAGAGAAGAAGAGTAGAGAAAGAAGAGAAAACAAGCTAGGTTTCAATTTTTCTTAGCCTTCAAGAGAGATTTTGAAGTTGTTCAAGAAGAGAAAAAGGTAGGGGAAGAGAAGAGCTTTCATTAGAGACAAGAAATTCTTCATTTGGTGAAGATTTAAGGTAAAGTCTTACATAATCATTTGGATATTTGGAAAGATTTTAGTTCAAGAAGCTTAGGAAATGCCTAGGTTTAAGTTTTCTAGGATCAATTTTATGCATATGTTTCTTTGGGTTCTCAATTGATACTCCTATTGAATGGGAATTTTGCCATTGATGAAGGGAATCAAGAAAGGCAAGAGAAGTAAGAGTAGAGGCATCATTGAACAATTATTAAGCAACAAATTCTAGGTGGGTTCATGTTTATAATTGAGTAATGAGCCATGACTATCTTTTCAAATTTAAGAACATTAAATGAATTCAATTATTTTATGAACATTACATTATTGCTCTTTGAATGATTGAGAAATTGTCATATGTTTACTATATGAATTTCAATTGATGACTTGTGAAATGGAAATGGAAATGGTTTTGAAAATATTTCGTGCTCATGAAAAACATGGTTTCAAAATGTGCCTTTTTGGGCAATCTGTTTTCAACTCATGAAATGCATGTTATATGGGTTTGTGGTAGTCCATTATGTTATGTCAAGTGAACTTTGACTTTATTAAGGCATCTCCCGCCTGCTCACTAGTGACACAGATCTCCTTTATAGACTCCCTTAGGTTTAGGACTATGCAAAACCATTATATGGAATTGCGATAGTACATTCTATTTACGACTACACAAGACCATTATATAGGAAGGTGTTAGTACGTTCTCTTTACAGACCTACCCAAACCATTCTGAATTGCTTATGTTTATATGATTGGATGACAATTTAATGCATATGTGACTTATGAGTTTATGATATGTGTTGACAAGTTGAGAATTTAAGAAATAAGTTTTTTATGATTTTAATACGAAATTATTATAGTTAAGAAGATGGTAAATGGGGTTGCTTGTTCTCGAGTATAAACTTATTACCCACGAGCTTTAAGCTCACCCCCATTCCTTCCCATCTTTAGGTGATGAGCAAGAGACCGAGTGAGCGACAGAGTCAAGGCATCACTCCAAATCTACATATTTTGTTTTTTTAGTCTAGTTATGTAAAATAAGGCTTTAGTCGCATTTCAAGTATTATTGTTCGTGTATCTTTTGTATTTTTGGATTATGATGTGATGTGGCTCGAAATGCCCATTAAAGCTTAGTAAACTCTTATCTTTTGATGTTAATGAATTATGATTGCATTTTTCTCATGACTTTCCAACTTGTACATTGCATTTTCAAGTCTTTTATAAGGGGAAAATTTGTGTTCTGACTTTGAGGGAAAAATTGTATTAACCTAAGTTAAATTAGACAAAGTTGTCTTTTTGAAATTTGTGGATTATCTTTCTAGATTTCCATCGATATAGAGTATGAAATTTTTAGATATTAGAGTTGAGAGACATGCTCTTTATAAGTTAGTAATGTTGCATAGGATGTATACGGGACAGCTATAGTAAATGATGAGAATCGGTTGTAAACAATGAATCAAATGAGTAGAGATTAGAGACTTTAATGAAACAAAGTTGGTAGTTGAATTGATATGAAGTGATATTGCACTAGAAGAGATGAATTTGGGAAGATTATGAGTGAACGTGCTGTTAGAATGAATGTAGGAACCATTGGAAAGGCTTTGGAGGGGCTTGGGTTTCGCCTATATTTGTTAGAAGGACAATAGGTTCCTAAACAGACCTTTTTGGTTCTAAAAATGTCGTCATTGCACTTAATGGACCTTCACGGGTTTGGAAGATGCCCCAGAGCTCGTGTATATCCATTAGGTGGAAGTGATGTCTGTTTAACGGACATACATTGTACACTTTCAGAAATTCATGATTTTGATCCTCTAGATGGTAAAATCTCTCTTTAGGTCTTTATGAAAGTTGTAAATCTCAAAGTCCTCTTCAAAACCATCCTAAAATGACCTTAATATGACATCTTTATAGAAAGTTATACCTATTTCCCTAAAACAGGTACAGTTATAAATTGTGGGCTCATAGATGCTTTTCTATAATACATTTAGGCTTGAATGGAACTTGAAATGTAGTTAGTAGAGAAAACACAAGTAAGTGATATGTCAAGGTGATGTTTGAGGACTTAAACATAATAATGGATTGTCGTATATCCATTGATCAAATGGGAAAATGTTTAGGATGTCATGAGAATGAAGATGAACCGATGATGGCTAATGATAGTTCATTGAAACAACACTATAAGGCAATACATTCACGTTTTATGACTCCAGATAGTTGGACTTTGAAAATTAGGCCCAGCAGCTTATGGTTTCAAAGCGACTAGGTTTAGGTATAAGTTTAGGATTACGTTTAGGAGTATCCTTGGCATGAAATGGGTAGCTTTGAATTACAAAATGAACATGCATTGTTTTTGTATTGTTTTACATGAATTGAAATTGTTTTACATGAACAAAATATTTTTACACGATTTTAAATTGAAGTAGTGATTATGCCGCCTCGAAAGAGAACTCCAGGAGCTATGACTTTATCACGCTCTCCCCAAGGGACCACGAATGAATCTTATATCCCATAAGATGCAGGGACACATTCTGCTCCTAATTCTGAGGCAGCTAGTGTTCAATATGACGTGTCACAGCCTCCTCCTCTTATGCATAAAGTAAACCCTCTAGATCTATGGTTCTTTCAAGCCTTTGCTCAGGCTTTCTCATATGTTATGGGCCAAGGATCACAAGTTCCAATGCAAGCTCCAGTGGAGAGGAGTGGACAGTATGATAAGCTCTGTAAGTATGAAACTTTAGATTTTAATCGTACTATAAATTTGGAAGAGGCTGAAGCATGGTTGAAGAGGACCGAGAGTCCTAATTCATATTAAGTTCTCTAATGAAGAGAAACTGGGTTATGTAGTCAGCTTGTTATAAGGGGATGCACACCATTGGTGGGAGTCAGTGCCCCATGGTCAGGTCATACCACCAATGTTGAAATAGAGAGACTTTTTGGAAGCTTTCAGGAGAAAATACTTCTCGAGGATCTATGTCCAAGAGAAGGCTAGAGAATTACTGAATCTCACATAGAGGGATAAGAATGTGAGTGAGTATAAGCTGAAATTCACCAAGCTTTCACAATATGCAGCCAACATTGTTGCGAATGAGGAGGATAAGTGCCACAAGTTTAAGGGAGGACTTCATTTAGGGATCAAGGAGAAGGTGTTGATCCATAACGTCTGTGACTACTTGTTGTTAGTAGATGCTTCCCTCTAAGCAAAGAAATTGGAAAATAGAAAATATGAAGTAAATAAGAATAGGAAGAACCGAGAACAATCTTTTAAGAAGGGAATGAGTGCTCCAATGCTTGAGAGAAATATAAGGAGTTTCCACACATAGAGTGAAATAGGAAGTAGTGGCTTCGCCAAGAACAAGCAAGCCAAGACAGCTTTAGTGCAAGCCTCAATTGTAAGAGGAAATACAAGGATGGAGAGGAGTAGCTACACAAACCCCTAGTGTGAGCACTGTGGGAAATTTCACAGAGGAGAGTGCTTCAAGTTACTTGGAGCATGTTTTTGATGTGGAGAGAAGGGCCATATGGTCAGAGACTGTCCCAGACACTGAGGCAGGATGGGTCACAGATGCAAGCCCTAAAGAGAGCTAAAATAGTAGGAACCAGGCCAGTCACTTAGGTGGCTAGTTCTAGAGCAGCAAGGAAGGCTATTCCTTCAGGAAGGCCAAGGGGTCAGGCACAAGCAAGGGTGTTTGTCATGAATAAAGAGGAAGCTGTAACCACAACTGATGTTGTCACGAGTATGGCTCAATTATTTAATTCTGAAGTATATGTCTTGATTGATTCTGGCTCCTCACATTCATTTGTTTTTGCAAGCATGATTTTACATGATGTTAATCTGGTGCCATTGGATAGTCCATTGATTGTTAGTACTCCTCTAGGGAGGAATGTGATAATCAGTCATGTATATAGAGGTTGTGAATTTTTTATTAATGGTGTTAGACTGGTAGTGGACTTAATGCCCCTAGATTTGAAAGGACTAGATGTGATACTGTGAATGGATGCCATAGAGAAATATTGTGTAAAGTTAGATTGTAGCCTCAATGAGGTAGAGTTTGATCTTGGCAATGGAGAGAAGGTTACTTTTAGAGGAGACTGAAGAACATCACCACCCAGAATTGTTTCAGCTTTGCTAGCTGACAGGATAATGAGAAAAGGGTGTGAAGCCTTCTTGGCACATCTCGTGGACGCTGATATAAATGAAAGGAAGTTAGAGGATTTTTTGATTGTGAGGGAATTTCTAGATGTGTTCCAGAAGACTTACCAGGTTTGCCACCAGTGAGGGAAATCAAGTTTGCCATCGACTTGATTCCTGGTACTGAACCCATTTCTATACCACTGTATAAAATGGCTCCAGCTGAACTTACAAACCTCAAGGAACAGTTGGGAGAAATGTTAGAGAAGGGGTATATAAGGTCAAGTTTGTCACCATGGGGAGTGCCTGTTTTGTTTGTTAAAAAGAAGGATGGAGCATGGCGCATGTGCATTGATTTCTGGAGACTCAACAAGGTGAATGTTAAAAGCAAGTATCCTTTACCCTGGATTGATGATCTATTCAACAAGTTGTAAGGAGCAAGGATCTTTTCAAAAATTGATCTTAGCTTAGGTTATCATCAGCTCAAGATCAGGGAATCTGATGTGAATATGACGGCCTTTAGGACACGTTATGGTCATTATGAGTTCCTGATCATGCCAATTGGATTGACCAATGCTCTAGCTGCATTTATAAATCTTATGAATAAGGTCTTTAAGGAGTATCTGGATCAGTTTGTCATAGTGTTTATCAATGACATTCTGGTTTATTCCAAGAGCGAAGAGAAACATAAAGAATATCTCAAGATAGTGTTGCAGACACTAAGGGAGAAGGAGCTTTATGTCAAATTTAACAAATGTGAATTTTGGTTTTATGAGGTGATATTCCTTAGACATGTAATTTCAAAGGATGGGGCACATGTTGATTCAAGGAAAATTAAAGCAGTGGTGAAGTCACAGTGACAGAAGTGAGGAGTTTTCTGGATCTGGTAGGTTACTATAGGAGGTTTGTGGAAGGATTCTCTATGATAGCTGCTCCACTGACCAGATTATTAAGGAAGAATCATAAATTTATCTAGAGTGACGAATGTCCGAAGATTTTTGAGGAGCTTAAGCACGGATTGACAAGTGCTCCAATTCTAACTTTGCCTATGGGAGATGAGGGTTATACAGTTTACAGTGATGCTTCAAGAAAGGGTTTGGATTGTATATTGATGCAAGGAGACAAGGTGATAGCTTATACTTTGCAGCAACTAAAGCCTTATGAGTTCTTGACTTATGATTTGGAATTAGCAGCTGTAATCTTTGCCTTGAAAATTTGGAGACACTATCTGTATGGAGTTTAAACGAGGATATTCATAGATCATAAAAGTCTCAAATACTTGTTGAGCCAGAAAGAGTTGAATTTGAGATAGAGAAGGTAGTTAGAGTTACTTAAGGATTATCACCTGATGATCGAATACCATCCAGGAAAGGCAAATGTAGTGGCTGATGCCTTGAGTAAGAAATCCTCTATAGCCCATGTTCAGGCATTTTACCTTCCATTGTTAGAGAATATGGCTAAGCTTAGAATAAGCTTGAAATAGGCAGAACCTGATTGCATCATTGCTAATTTCAGAGTGAGACCACTACTTAGAAAGAAGGTTAAGGAGTTACAAACACAGGATGCAGAATTGAACAAGCTCTGAGAAGAAATTTATAATAGCAAGAATTTCAAGTGGTAGTGAGGGATAATGGACTTATTGTTGTAGGAAACATATTCTATATTCCGAATGTCAAGGAGGGAAATGATGAGATACTCGATGAGGCACACAATGCGCCTTATGCCATGCACCCAGGTAGCACTAGGATGTATAGAGATTTGAGAGAGCATTTCTGGTGGAAAGGCATGAACAGTGATGTAGCAGAATATGTGGACAACTGTCTAGTGTGTCAGCAAGTCAAGATTGAACACCAGGTAAGTTAAGACCATTGTCCATTCCTGACTAGAAGTGGCAAATGGTAACTATGAATTTTCTGATGAGTTTGCCCAAGACTAGTAGGAAGCATGATGCTATATAGGTTACTGTTGATCATTTAATGAAGTCAACCCATTTTCTAGCAATTAAATAGACTAATTCTTTGTATGTGCTAGCAAAGAAGTTTATTGATGAGATAGTAAGACTACATGGGATTTCGGACTCTATATTTTCTAATAAAGATCCTCGGTTTACTTCAAGATTTTGGAGAAGTATGCAAGAAGTTTTAGGGACCAAGTTACATTTTAGCACTGCTTTTCATCCTCAAACAGATGGCCAATTTGAGAGGACCATTCAGACCCTTGAAGGAATGCTCAGGGCATGTGTGATGGATTTCAAAGTTGTGTAGGATGAGCATTTGCCATTGGTAGAATTTGCTTACAATAATTTGTACCATTCGAGCATTCAAATGGCTCCTTATGAAGCACTGTATAGGAGGAGATGTAGAACTTCTATATATTGGGATGAAGAAGGAGAAAGGAGATTAGTGGGACAAAAGTTACTCCAGATGACAGTTGACAAGGTTAATTTAATTAAGCAGAGTCTTAAAGTAGCTCAAGATAAAATGAAAAGCTATACTGATGCACATTAGAAGGAAATGAAGTATGAAGTGGGTGAGAAAGTTTTTCCTAAGACATCTCCTTGGAAAGGAGTTATGAGGTTTGGCAAAAAGGGTAAGTTTAGCTTAAGATATATGGGTCCTTGCAAGATTTTTGAGAGGATTGGACCGCTAGCCTATAGGTTGGCACTGCCACCTGAATTGTCACAGATACATGATGTCTTTTATGTTTCCATGTTGAGGAGGTATAGATCAGATCCCTCTCACATCATTCAAACCACCGAGGATCAGTTAAGAGATTATCTAACTTATGAGGAGACTCCAATAGAGATCTTGGACACTAAGGAAAAGGTCCTCAGGAACAAAATAGTTCAACTAGTCAAAGTCCTGTGAAAAAACCATTCTGTAGAAGAGGCCACGTGGGAGCCCTTGAAAGCCATGAAGGAGAAGTATCCGCATCTCTTCAATGACTCAGGTAACAATTTCGAGGACAAAATTTTTTTAAGGGGGAGAAATGTTGGCTCCCAAATTTTTTCTCTTGAGTTAAGCATGATTTAAATTAATTATGAAGTTTTGATGGAAAAAAGTTTTTAATGTTAGTAATTATGTCAAGGTCAGTAGGATTTTATTGCATAGGTTAATTGAATTAAGGTAGTAAGATTGTATAAAGGCATTTTTGGTAGCTCAGTGAAGGATAAAGACCATAAGGCATATAAGGAAGGGTTAAATAGATATTTTACAATCATTAAGGGTAGAAAGGGAAGAAGAATTGTTGTCTTGCATTTGAAGAAGAGAGAAAATGTGAGTGAGAATAAGAAAAGAGAAAAATATGAAGAAAAGGAGAGAAGGAGAGAAAGAAGAAAAAACAAGCTAGGTTTATATTATTCTTAGCCTTTAAAAGAGATTTTGAGGTTGTTCAAGAAGAGAAAAAGGTAGGGGAAGAGAAGAGCTTTCATTAGAGCGAAGAAACTCTTCATTTGGAAGGATTTTAGTTTAAGAAGCTTAGGAAATGCATGGGTTTAAACTTTCAAGGATTAATTTTATGCATATGTTTCTTTGAGTTCTCAATTGATGTTCATATTGAATGGAAATTTTTCCATTGATGAAGGGAATCAAAAGGAGAGGCATCTTTGAGCAAGTATTAAGTAAGGAATTCAAGGTGGGTTCATGTTTATAATTTAGTAATGATCCATGACTATCTTTTCAAATTTAAGAACATTAAATGATTTTGATTGTTTTATGAACGTTACATTATTGCTCTTTGAATGATTGAGAAATTGCCAAATGTTTAATATATGAATTTCTGTTGATGAATTGTGAAATGGAAATGGAAATGGAAATGGTTTTTGAAATATTTTATTCTCATGAAAAACATGGTTTCGAAATGTGGCTTTTTGGGCAATCTGTTTTCAAGTTATGAAATGCATGTTATGTGGGTTTGTGGTAGTCCGTTATGTTATGTCAAGTGTACTTTGACTTTATTAAAGGCTTCTCTCACCTGCCTACTAGTGGCATGGAGCTCTTTTATTGACTCCCTCATGTCTATGACTATGTAAAACCATTATGTAGAATTGCGATAGTACATTATGTTTATGACTACACAATACCATTATGTGGGAAGGTGTTAATACGTGCTATTTATGGACCTACCCAAATCATTCTAAATTGTTTATGTGTTTATGATTGGATGACAATTTAATGCATATGTGACTTATGTGTTTGTGATATGTGTTGACAAGTTGAGAATTTGAGAAATAAGTGTTTTATGATTTTAATGCGAAATTATTATAGTTATGAAGGGTCTTGTTCTCGAGTATAAACTTGTTACCCACGAGCTTTAAGCTCACCCTCATTCCTTCCCATCTTCAGGTGATGAGCAAGAGACCGAGTGAGCAAGAGAGTCAAGGCGTCACTCCAAATCTGCATATTTTGTTTTTTTTAAGCTAGTTATATAAAACAAGGCTTTAGTCGCATTTCAAGTATTATTGTTCATGTATCTTTTGTATTTTTAGATTATGATGTAATGTGGCTCGAAATGCCCATTAAAGCTGTATAAACACTTATCTTTTGATGTTAATGAAATATGATTGCATTTTGCTCATAACTTTCCAAATTGTACATTGCATTTTCAAGTCTTTCATAAGGGTAAAATTTGTGTTCTGAGAAGACACCCCAGAGCCCGTGTATATCCGTTAGGTGGACGTGTATGTCCGTTTAATGGACATGCACTATACACTTTTGGAAATTAGCAATTTTGGCCCTCTAGATGGTAAAATCTCTCTTTAGGATCCTCATAAAAGTTGTAGATCTCGAAGTCCTCTTCGAAACCATCCTATAATAATCTTAATATGAAATCTCTAATGAAAGTTATGCCTATTGCCTTAAAAAAGGTACAGTATAAATTGTGGGCTCATCGATGCTTTTCTATAATACATTTAGGCTCGAAAGAAACTTGAAATGTACTTAGTAGAGAAAACACAAATGAGTGATATATCAAGGTGATGCTTAAGGATATAAACATAAGAATGGATTGTCGTATATCCATTGATCAAATAAGAAAATGTTTGGGATGTTATGAGAATGAAGATGAACCGATGATGGCTAATAAGAGTTCATTGAAACAACTATACAAGGAATACACTCACATTTTATGACTCCAGATAGTTGGACTCCAAAAACGGTCCAACAGTTGACTTCCTTACATCCCTCATCAAACTCAAAGGGTATATCCTTTTTAATAAATGACATATTTTCATTGAGATCTTATTGAAGCCCTTAATAAACCTACGATAAAAACCTGCGTGGCAAAAAAGAATGAACCTTTTGCATATTTATGAGGTAGGGTAAGTTTCACATAATTTCTGTCTTAGCTTTATCAACCTCAATTCCTTTAGATGAGATTACATGTCCCAAAACTATTCCTTATTCAACCTCAAAATGACATTTTTCAAAATTGAGAAAAAGATTAGTTTCGATGCAACGTTTAAGTACACAATGCAAATTATCCAAGCATGCATCAAATGAATCCCTAAAGACAATAAAATCATCCATAAAGACCTCAATAATATATTCAACATACTCAAAGAAAATACTTACCATGCATCTTTGAAAGGTGATTAGGGCATTGTAGAGTCCAAATGACATCCTTCTGTAGGAAAATATACCAAATGGGTATGTGATGGTTTTTTTTTCCAGATCCTCTGGAGCTATCACAATTTAATTATATCCTGAATACCCATCCAGAAAACTGTAGTGAGATTGTCCCACAAATGGTAGCATCTAATTGATGAATGTAAGTGGAAAGTGATCCTTACGTGTAGCAATATTCAACTTCCTGTAATCGATGTATACTCTCCATCCATTTTCAACTCTTGTAGGCACAAACTCATTATTCTCATTCTTCATCACTGTAATCCTAGATTTCTTTGGTACTATTTAGACTGGACTTGTTGGGCCCCGAACCTTTTGTGGAAGCTAGAACTGTTAAGTGGGAAATTATTAGCAATTATTCGTGTGTAAAGAA
>JAOSBK010032501.1:0-11154 GCA_027568895.1 Erythroxylum shatona | reverse complement strand
AAAATTTTATCTTCGAAATCCAGGAGAAATTATAAGGGTCAGTGTATGAGAAATCAAATCATACATAAATGATAAAATTTTCAAAAAAGAAAAAACGCGAATGGTGATTGGATTGATGATAAAATAGAATCCTTGGTCGTGAACAGTAACTCAATTGATGATAAAGAAAGAGAATTCTTGGTTTAGTTGAAGGAACCGGAAGACCTAGGATGTAGAAGAGCATAACATGATTGATTCGGTAGATTTGGATTCCCATATATCTACTCATGTAGTACTTTACTTCATTATATGATATTCATCTATATATATATCATCATCTACACCCAGAAAGCTGTATGCTTTGGAAGAAATGGATGATTGTGCACAAGCACGATTGTGATGTAGGAAGGTCATTTGGAAGTGCATGATCGTGTATAGTGGATGTGTTCTGCTATTTGAATGCTTTAAATTTCCTTCACTTTTGTGGCTATAACTTCTTCTCCTGACCTCCAAATGACATGGGATTTGAACAAAAAAAATCATAACACATGTTTCTGTGTCTTGAAAAAAAATAGACTCATTTGAATCCATTTGGAAAAGATTGAAAGACAAATATAGGATGAATATGATGAGGGTTCTGGAATATTGTTAACTGGAATGATTTCATTGAACATGTTTCAGTATTTTAGTTATATCTTAATCTATGGATTTCCAAATGGAATGATTCTTAATTTAAATTTAACTAGAGACATATAGTTACAAATTTTCTAAAGAAATTTAATTTTAATTCTATATCTATGAATTACACAACCTGACTTGAAGTTGAACATAGGGTACATTTATGTTTTAAGAATAGTCCAAAGTAAATTAAGAATAGATTTGGGAATACTAAATCAAATTGAATGATCTTACTATCATTAGAAACTCGAGACATGGAAGAACAATTTTCTAAAAGGAAGTATTATCAAATCACTTCACTTTCCTAATGGAAATAATCAAGCAACGTGGACCCAAAAGTTTGTTGTTAGATAAATCTGGATTGATCCTTTGAGTATTATTATATGAATGAATTTTATAATAAGATTAATGATAAGGAACCCATAATTGTCATGAACATGCATTGTATGTATTCAATATACATGAATGTGCATAAATGAATTCATAATTGTGCAAATTAGTGATATGTGTATGCATTGCATTGTATAAAAGAACACATCGAGTGACAACATCTAGACATTGCTGGGACATCGAGTCAATAGTTATTTAGAGTGTACTATAAGTAATCTAGACATTCTCACTTAATAATTATTTGTTATAAATTTTATATTGAAGGTGGATTGATTTGTTAAACTGATTCCAGACATGAAGGTCCGATGTATTGATTGAAGAATGTGATATTAACGTGTTCCTTGAATGTGAATTTGGTGAACTATGTGTTACTCAACATGTTGTTGAATGCCAAACTAAGGTTCAATGATATATATGAATGAGACGGTAAATGTGTTTGAATGGGAATGGTATTGTGAATGGGAATGGCTGAACATGAATGTGATGCATTTCATACGTGAATGCATGATCAAATAATGATAGTTATGACATAAGTAGCCATCAAATATGATCTTAAAGCTCCGGAATGTGGTATAGAGCCAAAGGCTCGATATGTACAATGAGCCTTATATCTGCAATAAGTAAGGGACAGTTATCAATGGGCCTAGTATTCACAAAGGATATGGGACAGTTTAGGCACTCAGTCACAACAACATAATAATTGAAAGTGGGTCACATATGCATTGCATATACATTTAATAAGTGAAATTGATCGATTGATTGAATTTTAGTGTGGATAAGTATTTATATGAAAATGGAATGTGGAATAAATGCCACTTGGGGCAATTTTTTCAATCGAAAGTTGTGAATTATTTGTTTATATGATTTGTTATGTGGTATGAATTGGGTGAACCATCGAAGATGGTTACATCACTGAGTTCACAAAACTCATCAAAATTACAGCGTTGATATTTGAGGATCGAGTGAGGATATCAGAGACAAACATGCTCTACAATAAGATTAATTTTTTTATTTTGTGAAGAAATGACTCAAAGGTCGGTCAACAGAAACTAAAGGAATTTAGATAGACCTTTTGTAAAAACCTTCATGTGTATAGTGTGTTTTGTAATAGGTTTGAATGATTGTACATATGATTGTACATATTCTTAATTCACTATCCTTATATTCACCATTTGAACCATACGAACTTTCTTCTTGTCTTTTTGTAGCTTTGGAATAATCAACTGCTTTATTGGAATTCTTTCCACTACCTCAAAATCATTGACAACATTGTCACATTCAAACCCACAATGTATAGTCTTGGCACATCTCTTCTCATTTGTTCTCACATCAACATATTCTTCATCATTAGTTGTAAATAACTAGTCATCAACTAAATCATCTCCAAATTTACTAACATGCATAACAATGAAGTCATCATCTTGCTCCAATTGAACTTGGAATAACCCCTCTTCATTATCATCAAATTCAGTGTGAATATCAAAGTTAGATTCTTCACCATGTATTATAGGATGCACATAACCATACTTACAGTAGATTTCAACATTGTGATGATTCAAATATTCCATATGATGAAGCATGACCAACATGTCCTTATGATGGTGTAAGCAACTCCTTTAAGCTTCTCATCTACTCGTTAGGAAATTTGTAAAACATATATATTACTCTACATCCTTTATCTTCATAAACTCCTTTTAAGAATATCATGTGGAGTTTGTTAACACCTATATCCTTCTTCCATTTAATGTTACCTCCAACATATTTATTACCTTGTCTTTCCAACACCCCGCCGTAATGAAATAAAAAATTTACCACCATCTGCAAAATATTGGGCATTTTTACAATGACATGTAATATAACACGTAAGAAGATGATTATAAATGGAAATATGTACAAAAGTTTTGTCTAAATAAAATGAGCTAAGGGAAAGTGTGACTAATTGAAAAATGATACATATTCCAAGATGAAAAAAATAATAAAAACTAGGTAATCTTAAATTGGGACAATTAGAAATGCTAAAGAGAAGTAAATCATATAAACACTTGAATTCTCGAATTTTTTTTGAAGTAGTTCTTCACCTATTTAGGTTAGGCAAGCTTTATTTTTAATTGTAATACTTATTTAGAGTTATTCTAAATGGTCATTTAAACGCCTAATTTACTTAAGGTATATAACTTGATATATTTTAAGTAGTAAATAAACTAATGAACCTTTAATACAAAAAACATTGATCTGTTATAATGAACATTCATCACATTATATTCTACATACTTGAATGTTATATCCAATGCATAATTTATTTGTGTGAAATTCATTAGGTTATCCTCTTATTCAATTTACAAAGAGATTAAACAAACACAATTTACAAAGAGATTAAACAAACATATGTAACATTTTTAGAGGAAGATATAGAGTTAGATAGAATGAATAAATTGAAATTAACATTAGACTTGATAATTCTTCCGTTAATTCTTCATTTCATTGCAAACAAAACATTATTTATCTTCTTAAGCCTCATTTAAAATAATCCATGTTATTGACGAATAAATCCAAATCACAATAGGGCGCTAATAGTTCTAGTTTGATTACAATATGTCTAACACCTACAATTTATCAACAAAAGAGAATTATTGCAACTAATTTAATAAAAGATAAAGAGTTACAATAACGAGTAAGGAAGAGACAAATATATCACCTTCTATTATGAAACACGTACTTTAGCTACTAGTTTAGCTGGTGTAAACACAGACACAACGAAGAAAGGTCAAAACTTGAGCAGGGTAAAATATTATCCGCTTGATCTTATTTCTGTAGCATGGTAGAGTATTAAAAACAATCTTCATAAAAAAATTTTAAATTTCTACAAAGTTGAAGTGCTAATCTAAATATTCTAAGCACGTGCAGATGGATAAATCAATAGCTATCTATCGCAATATGTTCTAAATATAATTTATAATTCAAATATATATGAAGCACTTCTTGGTTTTCCTATAATAAATTGAAAAAAGAAACTACAAAAAATTAGAAAATAAGACAAAAATATGAACAAGACACACCTGAAAATTACAATTTCTATAATGCGACATAGAAATTGGCACAATAGATTTTGTAATAGGAAGAGGAGCTAAGAATGGAGTGCGACAGAGAATGGTATGAGATAGAGAAGATTAGTGCAACAAGGAAGAAAAGAAATAAAATCATTTCCTGGTTTTCCCTTAATAAACTGAAAAAGAGGAACAGAGATTGGCATGAGAATGAACAGAAGGGTAACAAACTAAATTGTCAAATTAATTTAGGGTTTTTAACCCTAAAAAACATAGTTTCCTTAATTTACTTAATAAAACTTGATTAGTTTAATTAAGTCACACGTGTATAAGCGTTTAGAGTTTCTATCTTATGTAGCTTACCATGAAGGAATGTTAATAGAGATACTAATGTTGAAATAGATTTGAAAAAAATTAAAATTTTGGCTATTTAATTGCCACTTTTTAAAGTTCAGACTATGGCTGCAAAATTGAGTAAATTTTGAGATTTTGTTTGGCAATTAACTTATGATTATGATCTAGATTACTAAAAAAAGATGGAAGTATAAAATGAAGTATACCAACTTCATAATCTTATCTAGTAGATTAATATATAAGATCTAGAAAGAGAGGATTTACATAATATTTCAAAGGAAACAAAAGAACAAACAAACAACAGATATTTATGAAGGGAACTACCTTAAATATGATAATCATCCCAAATTGAAAATTTGATTTGGTATAACTCTATATCTTAAAAGGTTTAACTATCTAGCAATGTTGATGAGGAACAATGTGCAATTATAATCTAAGTTATCTTTGAAACTGTATGCTTCCTCAAATATTTTTACTATTAATGATCCTTCTAGTATAATGCTAAGCTTTGAAAAAAAAATCTTGTGATACTATGCTATTGAAGAGTTCATAACATAATATTCTAAAATATCATTAACTCTTGAGTTGTATAGCTTTGCTATACTCGAAAGATTTATGTAGTTTTATGGAACAAAACTTAAAATTTGATATTCTTTATTAATAAATTTAATTTCTTAAAAAATCTTTATGAATTATATCACTCATAAAAAGGGAATATATTAAGAAAACATTTACTACGTGACATATTCAAGAAAAAAATCTAAACATGTATGAAGCACCTACTCCTTGCCCATTTGATGTCAAAATTTTCAAAAAGATATATATTTCATTTAACTATTTTAGGCCCACTCAGTCTATTATTGGAATTCATATCAAACTTAATCTAACCAAAGATAGAATTCGAATATGGATATAAAATAAATAATCGTGTTATGTAGAGATAGAAAAATGTCCATCTTTGTTAACCTGACCTATTTTGGAAGACGGAACAGTATAGGATTTTATGCAGCTGCAATGGATATAATATTTTAATTAAGTAGAACAATATGTTTCAATTTAAATTTGAATTAACACTCGACTTAACCCGACCCATCACTTTATGGAGCTCTTTTTGTTCCTATTGATATTTTCCCTCTGCTTCCATACTAGTCACTCGCTATTGGTATTCGACGGAGATGGAGTATGTAAGTCTCGAAGGCCTCTAACTTGATGGTCGTCATCCAATGGGAGTATAACTCTCTCTCTCTAATTGTTTCTTTTTTTCAATTTACATAGTTCTGCCAATATAGTTAACTAGTTTTATTGACTTTTGCAATGATGCCAAATGAGGCAACTTAGAACATAGATCGACACTGTATCTAAAGTTGATGGGTATTGTTTGATATTCCTAAAATTTGATTCTTTTTTCTTTTTGGCTTAAATTTTGGAAGGGAAATATGAGTTTGTTGTTTTTTACTCCTTTCCTGTAGTTCTATTATTTTTGAGATAGGCAACACTAAAGTACTTACATCAGTATATGAGCCTAAAGAGGTATGCTATTAATTTTCTGTTTGTGGAAGGTTTGTCGTATTATTGTTGTTGGTGGAATTTTGAGTTGGTCCATGTTTGAGTTCTTAAGCTTTTTGTTAATTCTCCTATTGCAAGTGTAGAATGATCAAGCGTTGGTAAGCATTAAGTTTATACTTATATGTGGGTATGGTTATTCAATACGTGTGTGGGTAACTCATATGTGCTAATACTATAGTATGGTTAATGTTAGTATTAGAGACCGCATTCTAACAACAGGCTACTAAGATCAAAAAAATTTCTTCATCCTCTTAGCTCCATTTTTCAAATTAAAATCAAGAACTTATTAATAACGCTATCAATAGGTTGTATGAAATCACAAATGTCATCTTATAGATCGACATATATCCTTGAAAATCAGACACATTCCTAACAAAAATCCTATCAAGTATGAGGCTTGAAGCTTCGACAAGTTCATAGTCTAATTAAGGTGCACAAGGAGAGTTATTCGCAAGTGATTCGTTTCAGTCCACAATCACACTGTTTAAATTGGAATTGGGAATCAAAGACCCAAATTGGATTCATGTAACCTTATGTTTTTAAATAAAATTTTTATTATACTAAAAATAGTATTTTAATTTCGAATTAAGAAAATATTTTTATTTTTAAACTTTGTTTATAACATAAGATGCACGTAAGATAAGAATCTAAAATATAAAAAATATTAAACATAATTTTTAACTAAAATAGCAAATACGTTAAATTAAAATTAAAATTAAATATTTATAAAATTTTAAAACAAATTAAGTCTTTTAAATTCAAATTAAACTGTATTACGAAGTTTAAAGTTCAATTTAATCCTTTTTCTCAAATATTTTCGAAGCAATGGCCCTAGAAACCTCTGTGGAGCTCTTTTTTTTATTCCCATTGAGATTTTCCCTCCGCTTTCATACCCATCAGTCGCTACCAGTATTCAACAAAGATGGAGTACGTAAGTCTTAAAAGGCCTCCAACTTGTTGGTTGCCATCCAATGAAAGTATAACTCTCTCTCTCTCTCTAGGTGTTTCTGTTTCTTAATTTACGTGGTTCTGCCAACATAACTAACTAGTTTTTATTCAATTTTGCAATGGTGTCCAATGAGGCAACTTAGAGCATAGATCGTTACTGTATCTAAAACTGATGAGTATTTTTTTTATCTTCTTAAAGTTTGGTTATTTTTTCTTTTTGGCTTAACTTTTGGAAAGGAAACTTGTAGTAGTACATGGGCCTAGAGAGGTATGCTATTAATTTTCTAGTTGTGGAAGGTTTGTTGTATTATTATTGTTATTGGAAATTTGGGATGGTCCATATTGAGTCTTGAGCTTTTGTGTCTTCTCCTCTTGCAGATGCAAAATAAGAGCTAATAGATGAATTATCAAGCATTGGTAAGCATTAAGTTTATCCTTATCTGGGGGTATATTTAGTTTCTTTGGATTGCAGATGTTTTGGTTATTCAATACTTGTGTGGGTAACTCATGTGCACTACTAGTGCAGTATGGCTAATTTTAGTACTCGAGACCGCAAAAAAAACCTAAGGGTGACATTGACTTTCTTCTCTTTGATGATGTTATTTCTCTTGTTTTTATTGAGGTTTTGAGGTTTCTTTTTTGAAGATACGTGGAAATAAGTCATCTTTGAGTTTTTGCAAAGTAAACAATATGCTATAACATGTTCATTCAAAGAAAAGAAGGTAGCTCATAGCCTGATGGATTCAAATAAGCCATTCAAAAAATTAGGTTAAAATCTTTAAAACTTTGGCAACTTTTAGAAAGTTTTCCAGCCCAACAAGTGTACATTTAGGAGTATAGCCTATGGTTTATAGATTGTATTTACTAGTTTTTTAATAAAAGAAAAACGTCATCATTTTATCTTGATTTCGGTGAATTGGAAAAAATGATATGCGAAGAAAATGTATTTTCATGACAATAAAATTATGAACATATATTGATGGTTAGTTAGTATCTTATTTAATTTTATTTAGAATAAAAATTTAATATATTATATTAGAAACTAATTTCATACATTATCAATTTATAATTTATTTAAATACAAGGAAAGGTGTTGATGCAAGTACTTTTAATGAAATTTTAGTTTATAAGTCTTTAAATAGAATTAGATAAGAATAATTTTGTAAGGTAGAAACTTTGGAACGAGCAATGTTAGTTGAGAAAGCGCTTCATAAAGGTATGAGGATCTCGTCATAGTTATAGAAAGATACTAGGCTAGAATGTTGACACAAAAGCATCCTCTGATTACTTATTGAGTTTTATTTTCCCATTATCATTATAGAAGGATACTAGGATAGAATGTTGACACAAAATTGCCCCTCTAGCTACTTATTGAGTTATATTGTAGTCCTAATTCATACAATATCATAAATATATACATTCAATATTATAACTCCATATATTTTACATTAGATGTGAATATCTTATAGTATACATTTATAAAGATTAAATGTTATGGATCCAGTTTTTAGAACAACTCAAATATAATGTTTGAAGCCATAACCAAACATGGTCAATATATTGTTAATCTTAATATTTCCAAAAAATTTAAGAAGTTTTGGCCACCACTTTACTAATGCAAATGATGAGCAATGCATAATTGACAATTAAATATTTTACCGTTATTTTAGTACAGGACATTTGGATGTCACAAAAAGTCATTCCAATAAAAAAGACATGAAATCTAATTACAAAAGGAAATTTCTTCATCCTTAAATGTTTGCAAAACCTTAAATGGTTGATCAACTAAATTGTTAACTCTACCAATTGCTTCTTTATAAGTCTTCATTTATCATCCTTATCTGATGAAGCCTTATCCTTATTGTCATTAATGATGATAATTTTGACCCTTTATTTCTTTATGGACATAATATGGCTCAATTAGGACATATCCCTTATTATTCTAAATAACTTTGTGATGGATATATTATTTATTCTTAAGTAAAAATCAACAACTTAAAGTCATATAATGATTCCAAAATAAGTCATAACATAAAATAATGATGATTTAAAATAAAAAATTATTGTGTAAGTAATTAGGTTAACATAAATTTATTTGTCACTTCAATAGTTCATTTTCTATATAAACTCTTCTTAACATGTAAAAAATATATTCTTTTACTTTATTTAATCAATTTAATTTATATTGATTTATCTTTTTTATTTAAATATGGGATGCTCCTTATGTTACTAGAAATCCTTGCTCTTGGGGAGTTTGTTTCGATAATCTCATTAAACAAGGATAATCTTTTTGATATATGAATGTGATATGAATTTCCTTATAGTGTCAGCTGGAATTTAAGTTCCCTAACATATTTTTAAACAACAACAAAATCTTGGACATCTGGGCATAATCATATATTTATGTTAGTTAAGTGGTAAAAGTTGACACAAGAGTATCATGTCATAGTATTATAGCAATTTTTTTTATATATAATATATATGAAACATAATTGATCATCTTATAAGTGCAAAAGATAATTATATTACATGTTATCCCTATTAAAGAACTCGTGGTTTCTTACTTTTTTTTTCTCAGTTGTGTAAATAGTATTCAAACCATGTTGATGACTTAAACTAAACCTTACTCCATATGTAGTTGGTTAAAATGAAAAATTTCCATTATGTAAATTATTAGGAAATGACAATTAAGGTAGGACATTAAAGCAACTGAATCATCGTCATTAGGAGAGGGTGTGACATAGTGATATAGGATTTTTTTTAGTAACATATAAAACATGTTACTATCATATATCCTAAATAGTGGAGATATCATTTCATTTTGTGGGGATCAATAAAGCTTATGAGCATATGAGAAGATGTAGACTTGAGAAGCCCCTATTTGTAAAAGTGGTTAAAAGATAGTGATCATAAGCTTTATTTTTTTCCAAATTCAAAAATATACATCAAAATTTAAGTTCCATAGGCTTCAAATGGTATGAGCACCTAAATATACTCCTTTAAACACTTAAAAAAAATACTTATATATGTTTTGGGTAGAAATAAGAGAAGTGATACACCCCTATTTAAGCTCTTAAATATAGTCCTTTAATCACTCGAAAATACTCCTATATGTTTCCAGTAGAAAAAAGAGAAGAGATGCAACCTTGTTTCATGCCATATACTATACACTATGTCACCCAAAAAGGATAGAAGAATACTTACAATTATGCAACAACTTCATTTAATATATATCAACTCAATTCAACTCTCAATAAACAATGATAAGTATACACCCTTTTGGTCAACTCACTCAATAAAATGCTTTTATAGGAACTTGGCTTCTCAAACTCCTGTATGCCAAACCGTGTTTATTATTTTTTCTCTCACCATTGCACACGTAATCATATTATCAACCATTTTCATTTTATATAAACACAAGTTTAGTATACATTCTATAACATGGGTGGTGCCATGTCTATATAGTAAAAATTGCTCAATTTCTCTTAAGTGACTCCCACTCTCTAATTGCAAATATCATCCAAAAAAGTAAGATTTTGAAAATGAGTAGGAAACCATCATCAAACAAGGGTAAAAGAATATAGAAACGTTGATAAATTGTGAAAAGTGAAACTTTTATTTGTTTATATGTTAATTAATGTTGTTGAAACTATAAAATTGTTATCGTTTAGTCACATTTTTCTTATTGGATTTAAATTCAAAGATTATGTAATCTCTACTCCTATGAAGATGATTGGGTGAGGATAATTGATTGGTTAAAGATTTATTTATCATAGTCTTAGTTTTGATAAGAGATATACCTAATAAAAAACTCCTTTAAACACTAAAAAATACTCCTATATGTTTCGGGTAGAAGCAAGAGAAGTGATACACCCCTATTCAAGCACTTAAATATACTCCTTTAATCACTCGAATATTCCTATATGTTTTTGGTAGAAATATGTTGGACCCCGTCTCCGAGGCCCAACATTCGAAAGCACACAAGCATACATAAGCATAGAAGACCCATAACTGACCACCTACGGACCAAAAAGGAGGAAAACCTGCAATAGAAATCTTGGAATGGCTTTTGAGAAAATATGTTCCTTATGATCTAACGGTTCCAATGCCACTGAAATCGCTTGATTTGGATTTGAAATGAAGAAGTTATGGTTAAAACACTATCTCAAAGAAAACAGTCAAAACCGAACACTAC
>JAOSBK010032500.1:0-11159 GCA_027568895.1 Erythroxylum shatona | reverse complement strand
GAAAGAGTGAAGAAGGATAAATACCTGATAAGTATGAAAAAATTGGTAAATTAAAGGGCCTCGACAGCATGATGTGGTATGCTATCAAGTGAGAAAGCAGACCTGAGGGCAATTTGATAAATTAGTGATTAGCCCTCAGAAGAACTGAGAATGGAGAAAAGCACAACTTACTGCCGGACAATTTGCTTTAACGATCTTTTAAAGGGAACCCTAAATCTACTTTCTGCTCTTCGTGAGTCTCTTGCAGGAAGTCATCATCCTCCTCGTCTATAATTACACGAGGCTCCATAAGAGGCAGATAGTAGAGAAAAAAAAGACCTCAGGAAGTAATAACCAGTTGCTTCCACTCAAAAGCTGAAAAGACAGGTTTTTAACTCAAATGGATACTCCTTGGCAGGGTATCTCAAACATTCATGCTTAAAAATATGGCTAGAAACTCTTCGTATGCTCGAAATGTAATCATCAGCTAAGTGCTGCGCCATCACAATGAGCAACCTATGGAAAAAAAAAAACTGACTAAAAATTCATTCATCTCTAAGCAGAGGATTAACACACCGATCATGAAGCTATATTTCCAAATGAATTGGCGTTTGGTTAGCCACTTGTTGGACAAGTTATCGCAAAAAATTAATTTGATGGAGTAAACATATGTAGTTATGCACATTCAAAAAATCTATCTGGGTTCCGAATCAACAACTAAAACACCATAATACCCCGAACTAGACAATTGATCTATTCAATCACCTAAATGGTAACTAAAATCCGTCCAAGATCACGCAGAAAAAAAATAAAATAAAAATATTGATATTGATATTGATATGTAAGATTTTCCTACCGATCACGTATGGTTATATGGTTCATTTAATACTTTAACTCTTAACAAGCACATCTTGTCGCACATATACCTGACCTTCCTTTTGTGATGTTTGGGTTCCTATCTTTGATTCACGCTATTTACACCATCGATTACGTGAAGAGCTTGAGGCTAAAAGATTCAAACTTCTCAGAGATGCAAGAAGATTTTCGGTGGAGAGGCAATGGTTGGAGGTATTTATTTCCTTAAGCTTCCGTTGCTGTATATCCACATACGTTTTATATGCATGTATCTTTAAGTAAATGTTGTTGTATAAGATGTATGCTATGGCTGGGTTGAGTTTACATTTGATATCAGAGCTTGAGTAATGCCTCTGCCTTGCTTATGAATGTTGAAGAATGCACGTCTCTGTTGTATTCTGTTTTGTTGAGTTTATGCCAAAAACGTGTTGTTGAGGTTGTTGAATTTTTTCAATGTATTTGTACCTTCTGGAGACATTAGAATCGTGTTTTTGTGCTCCATGGAGCACTCAACGTCGTCTGGACCGTGAAGGAGGAGGAAGGACGACGATCAAAGGTGATAGCTCTCGACAGTGATATTTAAAATTTCATAAGGTTATCACTTCATTCGGTTTTGAAGAGAATATAATGGATCAATGTTTATACCAAAAGGTCAGTGAGAGTAAGACTTGTTTTCTTGTGTTATACATGGATGGCATTTTGCTTGCAACTAATGAAAAAGGGTTTGCTATATGAGGTGAAACAATTTCTCTCAAAGAATTTTGATATGAAAGATATGGGTAGAGCATCTTATGTCATTGATATTAAGATCCATAGAGAAAGATCTAAAGGCATTTTAGGTTTTGTCTTAAGAGACCTATATCAACAAAGTTTTAGTGAGATTTCGGATGAAAGATTGTGCATCAAGTGTAGCACCCATAGTTAAAGGTGATAGATTCAATTTGAATCAATGCCCGAAGAATGACTTTGAGCGGGAACACATTAAGAACATTTCATATACTTCAGCTGATGAAAGCCTTATGTATATTCAAGTCTGCACTTGACCTGACATTGCATATGCTGTTGGAATGTTAGGAAGATATCAGAGTTATCCAGGTATTGACTATTGGAAAGCTACAAAGAAGGTTATGAGATATCTTCAGGGGACAAAGGATTGCATGCTTATGTACAGACGAACTGAGAACTTGGAAGTAGTTGGATACTCCGATTCAGACTTTGTTGGCCACATTGATTCAAGAAAATCAACATATGGTTATATATTCATGCTAGCTGGTGGAGCTGTATCTTGGAGAAGTGCCAAGCAGACCCTGATTGCTACTTCCACTATGGAGGCTGAGTTCGTATCATGTTTTGAGGTCATCTCGCATGGTATATGATTGAAGAGTTTCATATCTAGGCTTAGAGTTGTTGATTCAATTTCTAAGCCATTAAAGTTATATTGTGACAACTCGCTACGGTCTTTATAGCTAAAAATAACAAGAGTAGAAGTCGAAGTAAGCACATCGACATTAAGTATTTAGCTATAAGAGAACGTGTTAAAGAATGGAAAGTTGTCATAAAGCACATTAGCACTGATTTGATGATTGCGGATCCTTTAACTAAAGGCATGCCACCTATGCAGTTTAAGGATCACGGAGTGCAAATGGGACTCGGTTCCATAATGTGATTGATTGTACATTTGTTGATTCAATGGAACTCTTATTTAGTTTGATATTTTCTCATATATTTTGTGCACACATATTTTAATTGGTTTTGAAAAATATGATTTAATTTGGACCTAGAATAAATATATGATTTATTCATTAAGTTTAAAGGCTAGTAATAAGAAATTATATATATATAATACATGGAAGATAATACGCACTATGAGAGGACCTATCGTTACGATTCATATATTTAATTTTTTGTTATGCGTGGTGTTGGGTTAAATGGGCCAAGTGAGATTATCTAACCTTCCTACTGTTCACGTATGATTGTATCGTCCATTTAATACTTTAACCCTTAACACACACACATCTTGTCGCCCATATACCCGACCTTCCTTTTCTGTGAGAGGCAGAGGTATGAAAACGGATACAAACGTTATTTGGGTCCCTATCCTTCATTTATGCTGTTTACACTATCGATTACATGAAGAGCTCGAGGATAGAAGATCCAAAATTTCACAGAAATGCAAGAAGATTTTCGGTGGAGAGGTAATGGCTGGAGGTATTTATTTCCTTAAGCTTCCATTGTTTTATATTCACATACGTTTTATATGCTTGTATCTTTACGTAAATATTGTTGTATACGATGCATGCTATTGTTTTTACATGATATTGCTATCGTCCGAGTAAGCCCATTAAAATTCACTCGGCAAAGAGAGAGTACCCGTATAAGAATCTAAAGGCAGAAGGGATACAGGCTGCTGCGGCGACGGAGGCGGAGATGGTAGAGGAAGTAGAAAACTGGGGTGAGCAAAGGTTTGAATTTTTCTTTAACAGATCCAATATTATTGCTACACCCGCCATTGTTTATAACCTCTAAAACCAGTCACCGGTACAAACCAGACTACCCAACACACGATCACAGCTACAATCAGCTAAAAGACTCAACTTTATAAGTTCAGAAGCAGAAAGTCATCGAATTTCTTGCGTCCAATTATTTTCTGGGGAAGTGTGAATTTCATTAAAAAGTGAGAATTGAGTTGCAAAACAAATTGGTTATTTTCGTACTTGTCTGCTCAAATGCAAATTATGTAGTTTGCGTTCCAAATTATGTAAAATTCATTACTTCCTATCAAACTTGATGAGATGGTAGCGTTTCCTTTCTTGGAACTAGTAATCTTATCCATGTAAATTCAAATTGTAGTATAACTTAAGCATATAAAATAATGATAATGAAGAACGTAATGAAAAAGCTTGTATATAAAATTCTGCAAATTTTATTCACAGATTTCACTATGCTTGCAACAAATTTGAATGAAATGACGAAGTTCATAGAAATATGATTTAAATGCACATCATAATAAAAAAGAATTATATGAACAGTTTTAAAATTTTTGTAGGAAAATAATTTGGTGGTCTAGGATTTAGAACAATAACCTCAAGTCCAAATTTATACTAATTAATGTATAGGCATATTAATTGTCTATCTTGTAATGCATTTTTTTTTTCCTATGATGATTTTCTTACAGCTATTTGAGTTCTAATACCAATTCAATACAACTAACTTCTCCCAGAGTCTACCAATGGGGTAATTGCAATTCAAAAATCCAGGGAAAGGTAAAAGAAGGAATTATTTTGTCTAAAACATTTATTAAGCAACTTATTATCTCTCCTATCAATACAAACTTAGAAGATGTTCAAACTCCCGCCAGCCTCGTATTCGACAAACTAAAGTCTAAAAGATCTCATAGGAGGAAGTAACCAAAAACAGATTCTCAGTTCTTCTCAAAGACAAATCAAAATAGGATCAACAATGGGATGACATCATTTCCCCTTGTTCTACTATGTCACAGGTTTACAGTTTAACTCGATGCAATCGGTTTTTGATTGTGGAACTCCGTAACCCAATTTGTGCAACCTGAAACCCAGGTTGGGCTTATATTCAGTTTCTACTTCAAAGAGGATCAAGTTTGATTATTCTGAAGTTGAACTAAAAATTCTTTCTGGCATCTTTCCCTCCTCACTAGTCTCCACTAGTTGGTAACATACAGCCTCTTTTTCGTGCCTTTGAAACCAACACAAATCAAAAGTCAGGTCCCTGTTGAGTCATCTGGCTCACATTATCAATGCCATTGTGATCGCTGGATCATCAAAATATTTCTTTAACAGCAAGCTGAACCTATTTTGGCCTTTAAAGACAAGTTATTGATGTAGCAGAATAATGTGAAGTTTCCGTGAATGGAATAAGACAGGGTGACTAAATTTGATCATATGCCAACATACAGACATATCAACCAAAGCAACTATCAAGTACAAAACTTATCTCATGTAAGCATCAATTCCATTGCACTAGAAGATTGACATTAGAACCAAAATCAATGCACTTCCAAGTTGAACTTCAAGGGAAACAAGGTTTACCTCCTCATGTACCAAGAGAAGGCGCTGGAGTCGACACTGCGGGGCCATGTGAATATCTCCATTGATTGCACGCTGAGCATTTAGCCACATTTACAAAGTTCTCCAAGGTACAAAATTTGCAGCACCACGTTTTGTTCATGGCATAGAAATCTTTGGGTTTCTGCGTCCCACAAACACCACATATTGGAGCTAATGGCTGCAGCAATCCAATATTGTAAACATGCAAACATCCAATAAGTGCTACTAGGAATGAAAGCACAAAATCGAGATAACATGTTTCTTTCAGCAAATAAATGTGGTTTATAATGTATGATATCACTCGCAAAAAAGAAAAAGCCAGAAAGAAAGGAGTGCCAGAGAGAATAGGAAGTTAAACAAAATGGGAAACAGCAACTTCCCTTGTGAACATGTTTTACAGGTAGCTGATGACTTCTATGGATCCATGGAATAATCAACTTCCAGTTAAACGTATACATTCTATAACTTTAAGATCACTTTCAGGTAAAATGCTTGTCCTTTTGTACATAGAATATCACATGTAGCATTGCAAGGCTGAACACTCTATTCAAATCTACTCGTCATATAATTGAAAGAAGATATCCAGACAACTGATAGACATATAACCAATTAAATGCATGCAACTGGACAATCAAGAATTTACTGGATTCAGTAAGGTGCATGTTCCACATTCCCACACTGCAGGGTCTGCTGGATCACAAGCTGCATCATTATTAACTGAGGATCCAGGAAACAGATTATTAGTATCATCCTTAAAAATAACTGGTATAGCAATTATTGAATCTGAAGAAAGAGTTCTTATGTGCTGTACGTGCTCTCTTTTTTGAGTTGGTGTCATGATCAAGAACAGGTTCAGAAGTTGAAGCATCTGAAGACAGTTTTACGATATTGAGTGCCGAATGACTACTGGAAAACGAAGTGGTTGCATTATCATTGTCATGATTTCTTTTTCGAGTATTTGATGGCTCTGAGATTCCTGTTAGTTGATTTTTATCTATGGAGTCTTCAGAAATATCAAAGCCATTTTCTCCATCCACATACGCCTCAGCAGAATGAGAACCACACCATATGTCATCCTTTAACCTCCTTTCTGCAGCCATAGCAGCAGCTTGAATTGGACTGAGTGCTTCCATAATGGTGCTATCACCGCCTAGCCTTTTAGGTCCAGATGGTAGTATAGATCCCAATTTAGCTCGCTTCTGGGCTGCAGCTGCAGCAGTTTTATGAAGAGATGAAAGAGGGGGTTGAGATGAAAACCCACCTAAACGCCGACCTGGAAGATCAAAGCCCTCTTCTGTTCCACTTATTCCTTTGGAAATAAGTTCTTCACATTCCTGTCAAAAGTAGCAAAGCCAGTGAACAAAAGGAAGCTGCTAATGAACTGCCCTATTTAAACTTTCCTTTTGAAAAGACAAAGGAGATCAGAAAAACCTTTCTAAGAAGAGGCCAACGCATACACATATCACGTTTTATAAAAAAGGGGGACAAGGTAAAGACCTGTCTGAGTTCATCCCAGAGTTTGTAGAAATTGGCATTATGAGGACCATGAACATTATGACAAAGCTCATGAAGCATTGTATCAAGGACCTGATCAAATGGATAGAAATCCCAATCCCTGTTTGGTCTACGAAGTCTCAGCTTCACGTGCAACCCATGTCCTACGTTCAAACCCAGAAGAGCTGGGTTCTTTGGACTACAGTTCAATCAAACAGATGAAATCGTCATAAGTTAAACTGGTTGAAAGTTGAAACAACACAGATAAAATAGCATTTTAATACCCAACACTAAGTTTAATTAAATTTAAACAAGTCACTGAATTCATAACTTTCAGGGACATATAGTTCATTAACCCAAATCACTATCTTGGTTAGACGGATCAAAATTCCAAATTCCTAACAACAACAACAAATGAAAAGTCTCAATAACTCCAAGTTTACGACTTAACATAAAAATTTGGAGAACTTTTACAATTTCCCATTGTAATTTCTAATTATATAGCCTTATATCATGCTTGAAATCTCTTTCTAACAGAACATTCATTTCGATATTGATCAACGAAATGGGTGATAAAAATAAATAAATATTCCTTTTACAAACTTTCTCATACTATACAATAAACCTAACAAATCCTACAGAAAGAATACTGAATAGTGAATACCCAAAAAATGATAATAAAGTACCACATCTCGGAGAGAATCTTGACACGCCATTTTCGTTTACGCATGATGGGTTGGACCTGTTTGGCTATTTTCTCAAGAAATTTCTTCGCGTCCTCTTCCCCTGGTTTTCTCTTTAGGGCCCTGATTTCCCACACTTTATTTAAATCCCCCAAGTTCATATTTTTCGCCACCTCTGTCTCAATTTTACCAATCCAAAAATGAAAACCCCCAAAATCAAATAAAACTTCCCGGAATCACGTGCCCATCTGAACCTGAGAAAGATTGAATAGTTAGTCTTTGAGAAGAACTGAGAATCGGTTTTTGGTTACTTCCTCCTACGAGATCTTTTAGTTTGTCAAAGACGAGGCTGGCGGGAGTTTGAGCATCTCCCTCGTTTGTCTTGATAGTAGAAATAATAAATGTTTTAGACAAAATAATTCTCTCTTTTACCTTTATCTGCATTTTTGAATTGCAATTACCCCAAAATTTCAAAATTAGTAGACTCTGAGAAGTTAGTCGTATTGAATTGGTATTAGAACTCAAATAGCTGTAAGAAAATCATCAAAGGAAAAAAAATGCATTACAAGATAGACAATTAATATGCCTATACATTAATTAGTATAAATTTGGACTTGAGGTCGTTGTTCTAAACCTTAGACCACCAAATTATTTTCCTACAAAAATCTTGAAACTGTTCATATAATTCTTTTGTATTATGATGTGCATTTAAATCATATTTCTATGAACTTCGTGATTTCATTCAAATTTGTTGCAAGCATAGTGAAATCTGTGAATAAATTTTGCAGAATTTTATAATTACAAGCTTTTTTCATTACATTCATATTTTTTAATCTTCATGATCATTATTTTGTTTTTTGGGTTACAAGTGAGAGAAAATTAAAACTATTTCATAAAAGAAATATCACAAGCATCAGCCCAAACGACCAAGAAGAGGGCGTCAAGAATCTCCTCCCAAACGTGAAAAGTTGACGAAAGGCTATGACTCAATTTAGCCAGACAATCTGCTGCAAAATTATCTTCACGAAACACATGCCTAATAGAACAAATCCAATTCTTAGCAAGTAAAGCTTGAATATCCATAACCAGAACAGATAGGGGATGGGAAGAGATAACACAAGAAGTCACCATCCTCACAGCCTCCATGCTATCCGATTCTACCACGACCTGCCAAAAACCATAATCCTATGCAAAAATCAATATATCGTGAATTGATCATAACTCCTCCACCAAACACCAATTCGAAACGAATACCTCCTAGCCAACGACCAAATGAATCACGTAAAAACCCTCCACCACTGGTCAACCTAGGATTAACAATAAAACTGTCATCACAATTTAATTTCACCCAACCAGTAGGTGGAGCAGTCCAACCAATCCAACACCTCACACCGTGAAGCTTCGGTTTTGAAACAGAAGTCAAGGAGACATCCATTGCAACTTTAAAGACACAACCATTCAAAGTAGCCAAAGAAAGAAACTCCCTTTGAAAGACCCATAAGTTCCTAGCCTTCCACAACTACCAAATACCTGTCAGAAACCAATGTGTGCAATCAAAACCAAAAGGACCCACAGCACGAGCACGCAGATTTAAAGCTAGCCAATCAACCAAATCTACCGCAAGAGAAAAATCAGTAGGAACATCCCACTGCTGCCACCATGCAACTGCACGATTACAATCATGTAACAAATGCAAAGGAGACTCAGCATATAAAGAGCACATTCCACACAAATTAGAGGGAGCCAAATCCCGTGAGAACCGTAAAGAATTCATCGGAATACAAGAGTGCCCAAGTAACCACAAGAAATGTTTCAATTTTGGGGGACTAGCCACCTTCCACAACCAAAAAAAAATAGATGAAACCGAAACATAGGACCCTTTTCCGAAAGAAGGGCTTTATAAGCTGCTTGGACTGAATATGCACCATCATCATCATCATCATTATCATACCCCGAAGTCTCGCAATGAAGCAGGGTCTGGGAGCCTGATAGTACGTAGTCTTACCCCTACATAGTAGAGAGGCTGTTTTCAATAGGCCCACATGCATATGTGACATGATAATAAAGATGTAGGTTACAAAAAAAAATACGAAAAGACTAGTAGTACATCCATAAATATACCTGATGGTGACCATAATATGCTATTACCTTTCACCTTGTCAAGACCAGCTTTTCTCGATGATAGCTGCGCTATAAATCTTTCCTGATCAGTGCCCTAAGAGTGCGACAATCCCACGATCTTATACGCTACTAGTAAGAAAATTATATTGCTAATAAAGAAGGAAAGTGAAAAATAGGAAAATTCAATAAATAACTAAATACCACTATTAATAACACTACAGATAACTATCCGATAAAGAAATAAAAGAATAGTAGGGATACCAAAACCAAACTACTCATACACGTAATGCTAGGAATAAAATTAATATTAAAAAAAGTAGATAGGCAGGAACTTTAACAGGGAAGAAAAACTACAAGCATGTAAAAGCAACAACGACCATCAAAGCCTTGGACCAATTGGGGATAAGCACAATCAACCACGGATGGCAAAGCTGTGACACCCAGTAAGCCATAACTGTTTGGTCATGCAAGTGATGGTTAAGGGAAGGTCGAAGGTGATTATATAATAAAAGTCTTTTTCACAAAGTTGATGAGAAAAGTGGAAAGTAAGTTCAAGGGGAATTGGGTGGTATTAGTGGACGCGTCAGCTTTTACAGCGGACTACCAACGGCTCAAAGAAAACATTGCTTCTGGTGCATGTTAGGTGGCTCAAGGCAGGTAACGGGGGAAAGTATGTCAGAGTCAGACCCTATAGGCCGTTTAAAAATAAATAAATTAAAAATTAAAAATAAAATTTGTTTCAATATCGCACAACACCGCCGAGCCTCGCCATCACTGAACAACTAGACTGTTTGAATCTAACAATAGCTTACAATCCGATCAATCCCACTCTAGCTCTTTCAAGAGCAAGATCGCACGTTATGCACTGTGCTTTATGGCTTAAAAGAGAGTTAATAGAGGAGAGTAAATGGTCATGGAAAACGAGTTGATAGAGAACTCCTTTGCTCGTGACCTTCATCTTCAACTACGCTGGAAACCCACGAGCTTCATCTCCTCAAAGGGCTTGACAGTACCAGAACATACTAGAAATAAAAAGACTGAACTGAAAATTGGGACGATCCCCCCTTAACACTACAAACTTACGAAGACACATAAGGAGATGTCTAAGAGACCAGCTTTCTAACTAAGATAAACTCCAAGACAAACGGATAACTTGCACTAACACTTTAAGAAGCACGGAGTAAAAATGCGTACCTGGCAACAGAGTCTGGGGATGAGACAGTTTCCGCGCGCCCTACAAATAATACAAAATTAATTAAAAAAAGGAGAGCAGTTACCTGTCACGTAAGCGGGCAGTGGTGTGGAGGGGAGGCATGTTTGACGAATGTACCAAGCTCCAACCACCAGTTCAAAGCCTTAAAAGAGACCCTTAAGCCTTGCACTAATCTCTCCGCCTCGTCATATTCTTCTTCTTCTTCCACGCAAGGCCTGCAACCTTTAACACTCCCCAGGAAGCCACCAAAATCCTCCCTTTCACAGCAGCTGCAACGCCTTGGAGATCCTTGGTCATTAACAACAAGATTGGCCTCAGTCGCCCCTTCTAAAATTTGTGATCAAGAAAATTTATGAAACAAAATTTGTGAACAAGAAAAGCCCTGACAAGTCAATCTCATGCAAACCCCTAGAACAGTTTATATCCACACAGACTAGGAGGCATAAGGGTCTGATTCTAGTGCGTATTGATACTTCCTATTAATGGGGTCTAATATTGAAAGGTGCCCATCAAGAGAGGATCTTTATTAGGTCCACTCTGTAGTATAAAAAGAGCAAAACTTCACTATCGGAGTTAAGAAGACTGTCTTGTGTGTTCAGAATTCAGGTAGGACACTGCGAAGGAAAGGTCACAAAAAGGAAGCCTCATAGGCCCATTTGAGACTTCCATGGACGTGCAGTAACAGCCTGAATAACCCTACCATGTTAAGGAAAGGTCACAACTTGTTGATGG
>JAOSBK010032499.1:0-11161 GCA_027568895.1 Erythroxylum shatona | reverse complement strand
AAGAAAGAAAAAAAAATTATACCGGATTTTGGAATGTCTTAGGGTTTCCAACGCGATCCTGTTTCTCCGTTCTTTGTTCTCGGATGTCGGCTCCGCTTTGTTACATTTTTGTTTCGCTTTCGATTCGTTTCGATTTGCTTTGTTTTTCGATTTATGCTTCCGCTTTCGATTCATTCGCTTCCAATTTGCCATTTACGTAGTATCCGATTTGTTATTCGATTCGTTGCTTCCGCATTTTGTTATTGATTCGCCTTCGGATTCGATTCATCCGATTTGAATCCGCTTTGTTTTCTTCGTTTTAGTTTCATCTTTCGGTTGGGATCCGGTTTTCCGGATCGGGTCCCAACAAGGAGTAATGACCCGACCACTAGTACTAAATGTAGTCTCTGAAGCAACGGTTGATGATGGAATAGCTAACAAGTCCCATGGAATGGCTGATCGGATAATTATGTGCAGTCGTCTTCCACTATGACAATATATCGAATGACTCACCTTCAGTTTCAGGAACACAATCTGTGGAAAAGTATTTATCTAGCTCCATCGTATTGTAAGAAATTCTAGCCCTTTTCTCTTTCAAAAAATTTAAAAGAGAATATGTCAATAATGGGTCAGAAAAAAAGATTGAACTTGAAACTAAAGTCGAACTTGAACTACCTGTAGCACTACTACGATCCCAATCATGAGTTTGTTGCATTATGACTTCATAATCATTAAACAATTGATACCATAATTATTTTATGGTATATAGATGCTATTGAGCTTCACCAGTGTACAATGCATTATAAATATATTCAACCTCGTCCATCTTATATCTCGAGTCTAACATATATAATATTGCAACAATATCTTTAACCTTAGACTAATAAGAATTAAACTTCTCCACCATCGACTTCGCTGAATTCCAAATCACTACATTAGAGTCAAACATTCACAATGACAAAAATGCTTTATGTTGGACATAATGTTAAAGATACGATCCAAAGTTGGATATTTTGTTCTTGAGAATAATTTAGTCCAATTATTGAATAATTTCGACTTCATACAAAGTTCTCTAGCCAAGTCCCATTGATCCTTTGATGGTATGCATATATATTGAGAATCCCTTTCAGTTAGTCTAATAAATAGCTGAGCATATGGGATTACCGAATCCAACATCTTAAAGGTTGAGTTCCATCTGGTAGGACAATCTAAAACCAACTTCTTTGAATTTCAAATGCATAAAATTTGTGCACCATCTTCAAAAGTTTCAACTTTTTTAAGAGTTGCACTCCAATATAAAAAACTATACCGAATACACTCTATTGCTTCCTTTATTGTCTCCAAATGAAGCTCCACAATCAAGTTAAGAATATGCGCAAAACAATGCATATGAAACAACTTAACTCCAGCCAATAAGCTCCCAACCCGCATCTTACCCTTCAACTTCTCAATCGTAGCATCATTTAAGCTACAATTATCCACTGTGATGGAGGATACTTTGTTGTCAATGTTCAAATTCATCAAATAGTTTTTCAACACGTTCGCCAATTTTTCAATTATATGCGGTGTCAGCATACGCATATAAATGAACCTATCATGAAAAAACATGTCAACATGAATCATAAATTCATAAAATAATGAGAACCTAAAATAAGTGGTTCTCATGCTTCTCGTGTCACTCGGCAACTGGGGTTTTCAAATATACACCGTGTGGATGCACAGGGATTTTTTGGAGGATTATGGTTTTTATGGAAGAATTCATACGACTTGGTTACGGTGGTCAGTAGTGGACGTGGATTCATCCATATTAAAATATCTCATCGAGATGGTTCCACTTGGTTTTGTACGTTTGTGTATGCTAACCCAAATCCTGCTATTAAGACCGAGTTGTTTACACTATTGTCGGATCTCGCGGAGATGATCTCAACCCCCTGGCTGCTTGCAGGCGATTTTAATGAGATGTTGAGTCTTAAGGAAAAATGGGGATGAGCGTCTTTCGACTTTCGACAGTGTATGCGATTCTAGCAGTGGGTCTCTGCCTGTAAATTAGTGGATCTCGGTTTTAGTGGGTCAAAATTCACATGGAGGGGTCATGAAAGCCGTAGTTATGGTAAAGTGTTTGAAAGGTTAGAATGAGCCTTTGTCAACCTCGACGGGTTATCATATTTTCCCTCAACCACGGTCCGCCATTTGCCTCGCATTCGGTTCGACCATCACCCCATCCTTGTTTGTCTGGAATCTCAACAGAGCCAGCCTGGAGTAGTGAAGCCATTCTGGTTTGAGTTGGCCTGGACTACTCACCCTGATTATTATCAACTTCTTTCTACTCACTGGGATAATAATGAGTTCTTAGCTCACATGCTGTTACGATGGAAAGATTCCCTAATGGCATGGAATAGCAAAGTTTTTGGTCATATTTTTTTATGGAAGAACTGTTTATTAGCTAAGCTTAGTGGTGTCCAGCGTGCTTTGACGGCACGATATAACAAGTTCCTAGTCCATCTTGAAGGGCAGCTTCAGGCGGAATACCATATTATTGCACGTCAGGAAGAGTTGTTTTGGTTTCAAAAGTCGAGGACTGACTGGATTTATATGGGCGACCGCAATACTAGATTTATCCCTACTTCTACTATGATCAGAAGGAAGCGCAATCGGATTGAGGATCTGCTAGATTCTAATGGTTGCTGGATTGTTGAGCCCATTGCGGTATAGAAGCTTGTTGTGGACTTTTATCAATCTTTATATTCGGAAGAGGTGGTTGATCGCCTCCAATTCTTCCTCAGAGGTTGCTATCCGATTGTTCCGAGAGTTACTTGGGATTCTATGTGCAAGGAGGTTTTGGAACAAAGAAGTTACCCAAGCCCTTTTTTCATATGGGAGCGCATAAAGCACCTGGCCCAAATGGTTTCCACGCCCACTTTTTTCAGTCTCAATAGAATTTGGTAAAACCTAGCATGATCACACTGGTAAAGAGGGTGTTCGCCGATCCTTCACTTATTCAAGGTATTAATGGTATGTTCATAACTTTAGTCCCGAAAGTTAAAAGTCCAAGGTATTAATGGTATGTTCATAACTTTAGTCCCGAAAGTTGAAAGTCCATAGCAGGTCTCGCAATTTCGGCCTATAGGTTTGTGCAAAGTGAGCTACAAGTTAATCACGAAGATCATTGCTCAGCAGCTGAAAGCAGGCCTTCCCATACTCATTAGTCCATTTCAAAGTAGTTTCGTTCCAAGGAGGCAGATATTAGACAACATAGTGGTGGCCCAAGAGCTCGTGCATTCCATGCACAGATTGCGAGGTAAATGGGGGTTCATGGCTATTAAAGTGGATCTAGAAAAGGCATATAACAGACTAAGTTGGAACTTCATTCGGGATACTCTTCACGACACTGGTTTTCCCCTGTCCATGGTGAGTTTAATAATGAGCTGTATTCAAGCGGCCCAAATGCAGTTTTTATGGAATGGTCAGCCTTTTTAGGAGTTCCATCCTAGTCGGGGAATACGACAAGGTGATCCCCTGTCCCCCTACATCTTTGTCTTACGTTTGGAAAGGTTATCTCAACTAATTGAGGCACGGGTGGGAGCTGGTTGCTGGAGGCCTTTTCAGGTTGGCAAGGATGGTCCTATGATCTCTCACCTCTATTTTGTAGACGATATGATTCTCTTCTCCGAAGCTTCAGAGGAACAAATGAGGGAAATTCTTGATTGCATGAATCATTTTTATGCTGCTTCGGGTCAACGCTTGAGTACTAACAAAACGAAAGTTTATTTTCCCCCCAATGTTCACCCTTTTGTGTGTGGTAATATCTCTTGCTTATCAGGCTTTGCCCAAACGGTGGACCTTGGCGTGTATTTGGCAGTCCCTTTGTTAAATAAAAGGGTAACCAAATCTACCTACTCCCATGTTTTGCAAAAAGTTCAAGCCCGCCCATCTGGATGGAAAGCCGAAGGATTATCTATGGCTGGCCAATTGACCCTATGCCATCCGGTGTTGGGTGCACTTCCCCTCTACACCATGCGAACAACAAAAATCCCTAAAGGTTTACTTTTGGAGATTGATAGTTCCTGTACAAAGTTTCTTTGGGGTACAATTGGTGACAAACGCAGAATGCATTTAGTATCTTGGAACCAGGTGTGTTGTCCACGCCGCTCTAAGGGGCTTGGTTTAAAAAACTTAGAGGTCATGAATACTGCCCATCATATGAAGCTTGGCTGGTCTTTCCTCCAGGAGCCGGGAAAACTGTGTAATCGAGTGCTTAGAGCAAAATACAAGGTGGGTAGGAATTTCCCTATGAGGTTGATTGCTAAACCCGATTCATCCCCGCTTTGACGCAGTATCTGCACTCATTTTCCTAAGTTGAAGGTAGCCGCTGCTTGGCCTGTGCGAAATGGACAGCATGTTCGCTTTTGGTATGATAATTGGGTGCATGGCATTTCTAGCAACTTACTCTCTAATACTGTTCGTGTGGTTCCTGCAGAGCAGTTAGAGAAAAAGGTATGTGAATATGTTAATTTATATGGGGCCTGGTCTTGGGAGGAGTTCAGTAAGTTTTTGCCTCCTGATTTGTTGTTAAAAATTGCTGCAACTTTCCCACCTCACAACACCCAGGAAGCAGATCGCCTTTGTTGGTCTTTGGAGCCCAGTGGTTGTTTCTCCACTCGCTCAGTCTATCGTCTTCTACGACAGCATTTGTGGTCGCCTGGGACGAGCCTTTGGAAGTTGATTTGGGAATGGAAGGGACCTCACCGCCTTCAAACGCATTTATGGTTAGTGGCGAAATCGCACCTCATGACTAAAGGTAGGCATTTCCAGCTTTATTTGACGGACTCTCCAGTTTGTTCTGAATGCCCGACCTATGAAGAATCTTTAGCTCATGTATTCAGGGACTGTTGGCGCGCCAGGTGTGGAATTCTCTTGTTGAGGTAAGGAGGCAACCAATGTTTTACTGTTGTGATTTTAATTCTTGGGTTGAGAGGAATCTGGCTAATGATTATGGGTTCCAAGGTGACAGCTCTTGGCCTTTGCTATTTGGTGTTGTGATTTGGAAGCTTTGGGTATGGCAGAACGAGAGATGCTTTGATCCCGGATCACCCAAAACCCATCACATAAAGGAAATTCTTTCATATGTTCAGGAAGCTAGTTTGGCTTTTCGTCAACAACACGACGTCTCTCCTCACCTTTCAGATCGGGGAAAAAAAGTAATTGAGGTGAGTTGGCAAAAACCACAGGAGGGGTGGGTTAGCTTGGCTACTGATGGTTTCTCCAAGGGTAATTCAGGCTTGGTCATAGCTGGTGGACTGATTAGGGAGGTTAGCGGTCGGTGGTTAGTGGGCTTTGGTGCAAATGTGGGTTTTTGCACAGCTTGGCAGGCCGAATTATGAGCCGTCTTTTATGGGCTTCAACTTGCTTGGGGTTTTGGTTATTCCAAGGTTGATTTGTCTATCGATTCAGCTTTGATTATATCCATCATTTCTAGTGAGCAAAGCCAGGTGGTCAATACTTTGGTTACCGCTATCAGAGATTTCCTTTCCAGGAATTGGGAGGTGCAGGTGCACCATGTTTATGATGAGGGTAATCGGTGTGCGGATTGGTTAGCTAATTATAGTTATAGATTGTCGTTAGGCGTACACTGGTTTCTCGAGCCTATTGACGGCATCTCTCCCTTGCTATTTGTGGACATTATGGGAGTCCTCTCTCCCTCGTGTGACTCTTATGTAGTTATATTCTTGGCTTTGGCCCGTTTGTTATCAAAAAAAAAAAGTTCACTTTCACATTTAATGTTAGACGATAACCAAATCTCGTGTATGCTTTAGATAGTCAGAATTCGCTTACTTGCGTACACGTATTAAAAGAAAGAGAATGATGGTTTTGCCTGCCAACGTTACTTTCGATACAAATTAATTACATGGAAGTGGAAGTTGACGTTACAAAGGCGACTGAGATGCTGCACACGCATATGTTATCGTGGCAAAAGCCTCAACATCCCTTCTTTCCCATTTTTACCTATTTCTTTGTGAAACGAATCTTTCCATTAATGGAAACAAATTGGTAATGGGTTCAATCTCAATCCTTTTCGATTATTGACTTTGGGTCTGTCTGTTTGTCGCTCACATTGTGGGTGTGCGTGTATATTTTAAAAGTTGTGCTGCTAGCAAGCGTGTAATGCATATTGTTTAGTTTTTATTTTATTTTTTAAAATTTTTGGTTTAATTTAATTTTCAGAATTTATAAAACCTATAAAGTGGTTTTTGTTGTTTTAATATCCAGATTTACTTATATATTATTTAATTTTTAGTGTTTTACTTTTTACACCTTGTCTATCTTTATACTGTTTATTACATATTTTACATTTTATTTATTAAGTATTTATTATTATTTTATTTCCTATGTATTGGTATTTAGTTGAAAAAGATTATGTATTGGATAGGAGTGATATAAAAGAATAGGGCATATAAGAAAAAGGTTACAATGACAACCAGAAAACATTAAAAATAATAATAATATGGGCAATTATACATACTGTTAGGACAGAAAGAACAAGAACAGGAGCCAACTTGTCTAGTTTATTCCTAAATCAGTAATCAAAGAACCAATAACAAGCTATTTGAATATGTTTTCATACATCTCAAAGACATTGTGAATATGAGGACTAAAAGCTACAATTTTCCAAAGAGATTCTCTCAGACAAAAATAAAAAGAAAACAAGACCACCCCTACTTGAAATTTGTGTACAACTAAGCATATATGCTCATGTTCCCGTCAGGATTGTATGGTATCCAATAGAATTAATTAGAGCATAAGAGCACCAGAGCCCCTTGAATAGGATTACCGATATTTTATTTCCAAGGCACAGGGACAGTGCACTAGAGGTGCTTGAATGGGATTGCCAATATTTTATTTCTTCCTATGAATTCTTCTCTCAAATTAAACAAATAACTCCATGAACCAATAAAAACAATATGGTTGGTTTAAATACATATAGTATACGTGAAAGAGTGTCGCCTTTCTTAAAGAAAAGGAGATAACACCCAGAAAATGGAAGGGTGATGGCAATGTTACGTTGAGTGACACTTCAATATCAAAGCATATAAAAATGGACAGGCGGACAGACACAAGCCTCATTGAAGAGTGGGGTGAGGTGCGCGAGATTCGAGGCACCCCATAAAAAAAAGGGGAAGCAGGGACTGTGGTGTCCAAGTCAGCACCCGACATGCAACATGTGCATAAACCTCATTTGTTGCTTATAATAATACAGTAAAATTTTTATAAATTAATATTGTTATGATCATAGTATTTATTATTCTATAAAGATATTAATTAATTAATATTTATTAATTTAAAAAAAATTTTGTAATTATTTGAAGTTAAATTTTGATTACATCAAAAAGTACCTTTAGAGCCAGTTATGCGTAAGAAAGAACTTATCGTATCTAGAATTCTTCACAATTTTTTGGTGCAGTTCGAGAACACAATACAAAAAATTTTGGATGCAATAAGAAAAGTTAGAAATGAGCTCTAACTAGACCTAAATTTTAAGAAAAAAATAAACAACACTATAATCATATTTTACTAAATTGTCTTAGTTATATTTGTGTAAGTTTATATAATTATTAATTTATGATATTAATGAGACCCTATATTTATATAAGGGCATTTTAAAAATATATTATCTTATTATTTTACAAATTTTGTTAAATTTTCAACTGGCCCAAGTTGGAATCGGAGAAAAATATTATCTTTGAGAGTTTATTAATTTACCAAGCATCAATTTAAAGAAGTTTTACTATATAACGCAACCTTATCCTTAATTAATAAAGAGACCGATTCTAAGTCAAACTTAATTAGACGAAACTCAATTTATTAACCCTACTTATTCTTAGGGAGAACCCAACTCTCAATGAAGAATATTATACAAGTAGATATGTGTATGCAACTATTATCTTCTCTCTTCTTCTTTTATTTAATTAGGATTCTATCGATTTATGAGTTGGGACCATGTGCCCCAATAATGGCAACCACTCAACCACCAACCAAAGCCATATCTTTCAATTTCCATCACCTTATGGGAATTATTAGTCTACTCCATAATTATTTATTTGGCATAAACTCGTTACCTCCTCTTCCTCTTCCCTGCTCGTACATGTGACTTTACCTAATGTTTATGGCAGTTTGGTCGAATCTTAGAAGACCAACTGCTAATCATGCAACCCAAAGTTGAGAACCACTTACGTTAACTCCAATTTGTTTAAGATTAAGAAGTTATTATTGTGTTCTCTGGTTGCTGTAACATGCGAGGTTGAGGCCAAGTGAATCCCAATCAATCATCCCCATCATTCGTTTCTGTCGTTATAGGAAGATTCATAGTCTCATTCTCAAACTCCCTTTGGTTGGGTTTATCAAAATGCTTTATTGCATTATGTTCAGGAGTTGGCTTCTTGCTAAAGAACAAGATAAGGAATATTTGATGATGATAAGGTTTTTGAGTCTGTTCAAGAACACCCATTACTCGACTGCAAAGTGGAAAGCCTATGCTAAATGCTATGGAATAATTTGTTTCGCTTGATAATTAGTTACTTTAGGGTTTAGTAGAATTTAATAATTTATAAATTACACGCTTCAAAAAAATTATTTAACAAATAATTAATTTTAAATTAAATGATACATTTGATCTAAATAATATTTTGTAAAATTTAAATTATTATTTAATTATATTCTTTAGAAATAAAAGACATAAATTTCTTCTATTGTCTATCAAAGAAATTTTTTTAAAATTTTCAAAAAATTTTCTTTTAATTTTTAGTTTTTAAACTAAAAACTCTCTCTCGTATACTTTGTTAAAAATAACAATGAAATACACGTATTATAAAAATCATATTTGTACTAATCAAATATTATTTATAAGGTAATTTTACTCGACTTTTAAACTTGAATAAAACTAATAAAATATAACTCAAATTAATAATTTATTATAATTATTTAATAATAGCAACAACACTCAGTAAAAATCTCATTAAGACACGAGTAGTAAGAAATCTTAATCCTAACTAGTAAAGATGTTACTTCCAAATATCTCCCATGAAAAAATGAAAATTTATTATAATTATTAATTTACATCGTTGATTCAAATTAATAAATTCATAGCATTTAATTATTCTATATTTACTATTCATATTATTATATGTGTTTTATCTTTATTTTTAACAAAATTTGAAAGAAAGAATGTTTGAGAAAAATTAAAATTAAAAATTAAAAGAATTTTTTAAATCTCAAAATAAAACAGTTCAAAACTCGGTAATTTTTTTATGTTAAGCCAACCAGAAGAAGCCTACTGTGCCATTTGGACTGATCTCAGAGGGATAGGTTGTGCTGGAGATGTGGATAAAAATCTTAGGTTCTAGACTTTGATATCTGATGTGGAAAGGGACACTCACCTTAAACATTAATTGCTGTGATTGTGACAGCAAAGGGTACCTCTGTCCTTCCCGAGTTCGAGTAATGACGAACTAAAGGTAATATTTTAATAATCGAATAAAAATTCGATATTTAAAATTAAAAATTTTAATTAATATTAAACTATAATAAAAATTAAATATTTTTAAAATAATATTTGAATAAAGAAATTATTCTTACGCATAAAAAAGTAAAATTTAATTTTAAAATGATATATAAATTAACTAATTTATTTTAATTTATAAAAATTAACTAATTAGTGAATCAACCAATTTTTAATAATAAAAAATATTGAGGTAAATTAAATTGAGAAATTAAAAACCAAACCAAATAATTGGTTGATTTAAAGCTTTTATGATTGAATTAGTTAAACTGATTTCGATTTTTAATTATTGGTTAAAAGTTTAAAATATTGTTAATTCTCTAAAAACTTTTAAGGTTTAATTTTTTAATTATTAACTAATTATTCGATATCAATATTCCTAAACACTTATTTAAATTAAGTATTTATTTGATTTCAAATCACTAAAATATAATTCATATTATATAATTTATTAATTAAGTTATCGATGCACTAAAAATATTATCTAACTAATATAATTTAGAGTGTGCATGTTTGGTGGGTATGAGGAAAGAGGAATTGGTGCGAATGAAAAATAAAGCTTAATAAGAGGTTACGATTTGATGGATCATTCCTAATTTTTGGGCATTGCTCTAGGAATGGAAGTCATTCATCCAATATCCTTTGTTCTTTAATATAATAACTTTACCACCATTATTTATTCCTATCCTATAATCCAAAGCAATGCTTGATTTTTTTCTGGTTTAGTAAAGTTTGGTATTCTTTAACTAATAATAATATTAATTAATTAATTAATTACAATACAATTAATTAACATATAATTCGTTCATTAATTAAAATATAATTAATTAATTTGTTACAATATAATTAATTAAAATATAATTCATTTATTTATTAGAATAATGTAATTAATTAATTACATTATTTTGATTAATTAACATATTATAATCAATTAATTAAAATATAATTAATTTTTATTCCTTAATAATTTTTACAATCCAACCATTATTAATGGTAATAGTAATCATTTATTTCTCTTAACCAACCATCATAATTATAATGATAATATTCATTCTCATTTCTCACTATATTCATTCTCATTCTTATTACCATTTTTCTATACAAACCAACCACCCCCTTATTATACAATGAAAGTTCCACCAAAGAGCCAAAATGAAGATGGTTACCCAATTTGATCATTAAAGTGTAGAAGAGGCATAATCTATTTGCTTATTTATATGCCCATTCATTTTTTAATTACTTTCATTTGAGTGTGGTCAAAGGCAAGCGCATGTGGATGTACATTAACTTATAAGGTTTTGGTTCCCTACTTAGATATTTTAAATAGATAATGTGTGACAATATTTTATTAGCTAATTATTTTTTAAATTTTAGTATTAAAATTATTATAAATAACAAACCAATAAAACATGAATAGAAAGACTATTTTACGGTAACTTAAATAAAAAATAAGCAAATTGATATATATATTTTTTATTTACACCACCGATATTCGAATCGACTGAGCCGACTAGTCCGAGTTGAAAGCGAACTAGAAGGGGGGTTGAATAGATTGTTAGCGATCTAGAAGGGGGGGTTGAATAGATCTTTAAGCTTTTTGAAAATTTCTACAATAAAATCAGAAGTTAA